>JAOXJP010071859.1:0-15269 GCA_025762735.1 Platanus orientalis
TGGAAATGTCACTTCACCCCCAAAAAGTGAATTGATTCCTCCCCTCTATGAGGGGGGGGATCAATTCAATTTTGGAGATGTCACTTCACCCCCCAAAAAGTGAATTGATTCCTCCCTCTATCTCGACTCCTAAGCGTCGCAGAGGGGGGCTGTGCAGACATCTGGGCATTTGAAACTTCAGTGAAAGGTTCCAATTGTCCAAGAAAGTCAGGTTTTGAACTGACGTGGAGTTGGACACCGAGCATGTGGCAGAGCCCACATTGGTTTGCAGGAGCCTGAATAATCTCCTAGATCCCAAATTTTCTACAACTTGGTTTAATTTCAACATCAAGAGACATGATGTCGGATGAAGGGTCATCTCATAAATGCACACGGACAGAGGAGGGTGTGTTAGTAAATATGGTGAATGAGTAAATTTGTATATTTATAAAAATACCCTTGTAATGTGCTGTGTTGCCTCCTGAATTGGACTGACAGGACTTCCTCTCTATTTCTAATGGAGATGATAAATTACAAACTTAAGTTTCACGCCAACGTAAGGTTTTTTATTTTTTATTTTTTCACTGTGGATGATCTGAAATCAGTTGCATTACCCCTGCAAGTACCGCGTAATAACAAAGAAGGTTCGGAGGGACAACCCTATTCAGAGAGAAACTTGTATGAGTAAAAATTTGTTTTTGTTTCACCGGCTCCCTTTAAGGCATCCCCATGACCTTCTCTTGTTGTGCAACACGCTGAGGGTACCAGGTTAATCTGTCTCTATCCCAACATACGTTGCACAAGAATTATTACGATTCAGGAAAGAATCAATATACATCGATGGCCTGGATTGCCTTACTCTGGTTTGATTGATGGGTATCTAATGGCTGTCTGCCAGTCAAGCATTCTTATGGTTCAGATTGATGAGCATTTGAACCTAATGTACATCGCAGGAACACCCAATTTACTCCTTCAATAATGGACTAGTTGAATACATACAACTCAAAATGGTGGATGAGTGATGTAACCAAAAGGATAGAAAATTTAGTCAAGAAATAAGGAAAAAAAAAAACACACTGAAACACATTACATGACAAACATTTCAATTCTTACGCTATCATCATTCCAACCCATGTTCTCCTATTCATCATCTTTACTAACTCTTTCTGCAACTTCAAGAAAAAAAAGGCCCCACAAACAGCTTTCCCAGATTAATTAAACTACTGAAATACATAAAAACTATGGTAACTTAGAAACAAACCCAACAAAATCAAGCTCAGCGTCAAGCCCATGGATCCCTTAAAAGCAGGTGCTGGTGAAGAAGGGGGAGGCTTGAACAGATACGGAAAATAAGGTAAAATTGGGTCAGGAGGTGGAGGTGCAAAGTTATTCAAGTATGATGGGGGAGGGTTATAAGGTAAGTATCCAGTCGGTGGAGAGTAATACACTGAAGGAGGTGGATAATATCCTGACCCTGCCGGTGGCGATGGATATGTCGGTAGCGACGGCGGTGGCGGCGGCAGCAGCGGCGGCTCATTAGTAACACCTGTGGGCGGTGGAAGACATGGGTAGGGGCATTCAGGGGGAGACAAATTCATTGCCTTCTCCGGGAGTTTCATGATTATGGCAACGAAAAAGAGAGTGGAGACTATTTGCCTGAATTTTCGGGCCATTTGATCAGAAATGGCCTGAAGAAGAGGAAGGGGATGAAGAGAAAGAAGACCCAAAAAGAGAGTTAAAAGAGGTGGGGAAGGGGGATGACTTGTGAGAGGACTTGGAGCGTTTTGTGACAAAGTTACGGTGGAATAATGGATCTACTAAAAATATCAAAAAAGCACTGTCTCTACGTATTGTTTTAAGTGTCTGAGTAGATGTCATCGTCGAGTAGGGAGGGTTGTCATTATTAAACGGTTTGTTTCTCCACGTTTAGTGCCGGTAGGGTCTGGAACAATCTCAACCCTAGCCCAATCCATCATAAAAGATTTGTTTTTTCATGTGGTCTTGCAAGGATAAAAATAGATGAGAAGGAATCTTGTGAGAACCGGGAAAACGGCATCAGGTGGCGGACACATCAGCGTCCAAAAGTGATAAGTACCCCCCTAAAATCACTTTTGCGTCAGCTACTCTGGTGCCGTTTGCACAGTTCTCACAAGATTCGTTTGCACATAATCAACGCTAAAAAGTGATAAGTACCCCCCTAAAAGTGTAAATCACTTTTTGTACTGATGCGTCAGCAACTCTTGTGCTGTTAGCACAGTTCTTACAAGATTCATTTGCACATAATCTGAGCCTGTCACTAGGGTCCCCTTAGGGAAGAATCTCTCAACCCTAAAATCCATCCCTGTTGAGGTTAAACCTAACCCAATCCATTCAAGCCAGCTTTTTAAACCGGATTGGGTTGGCCTCAAAGTACATAGCCCTGTAAAGAACAAGTAAATTTTTATTTAATGCAATGATTCTACGGTCAAGCCAATACTAACCCAATCTATTGTTAGAAAAACCAACTCAACCTAGCAAAAAGACTTAGTTAGGTCAGTCAGGTTTGGGCTGAGCCGGTCGGAATTTCTTGACTACATTGTATTACAGAAGCTAACAAACCAGAAAGGTTGTACTTGGCCCAAACATAAAACATGGACTAGGGATTGGTGGGCTGTCAACTGTGGATGAGCTGTGGCCGAAGATTGTACTGGGCAGGGGGGAATTTTAATTCTGAAGCAAGGGTTTCAAAAAGTCGAATGGCCAAAAGGTAAGGGATTAGGTGAGTGACGTTTTGATGTCGATAGCCTGAGCCGCCTGGCTCTATGCCTCATACGTTTTCTGTGAGTAATGGCTGAAAATTACAGTCTTAGACTCATAATTGCAACAAATATTTCATGAAATTGACAGATATGAAACCTGCACATACCAGTGAGTGTGTTTTGTTTTACTATAATTAAAAAAAAAAAAAAAAAAGTGATTCTGCTGGTAACATGGGGCAGTAATCTGCACTAAAAATTAGGTGAGAACTGTGAAAACGGCATCAAGATATGGACACATCAGCACCGAAAAGTGATAAGTGCCCCCTAAAAAGTGAAAATCACATTTTGGTAATATGCGTCAACCCTTTTGGTGCTGTTTCCACGGTTCTCACGAGATTCGTTCTCACATAATCCAAGCCAGTAATCTGGGGTAGTAATTGGTCACTGAACACTAGAATCTGAAATCAGCCCATTGAGTAATGGTGTTTCAAATGCCAATCTCTTTATAGAAACACGTTGTGGTGAGTGAAGTTAACGTGTCGTGATGGACTAGACAAGGGGCACAACAGGTGACAGCGGAGGATCCTAAGACTCAACAACGGGATGAAATCACCTGCGAAGCCCTTTGTGCGGGGAGAGTATCGTCTGCACCGGCCCCCTTGTGCGATGTTGGGAGTTGAGACAGAGGCACATCACCCCCAAAAGTGAAATGATACCCCCCTTGTATCTCGGCCCTCGATGTCACACAAGGGGGGTGGCGCAGAGGATATCAGGCCTCTTGTGTGACACCTTGACACAGTGGGGTGAGGCCCATTCACTTTTTGGGATATCCCATCGCCTCCAAAAGTGAATGGGTCCTACCCCACTGTGTCTTGCCCCACGAGGCATTGCAGGTGATGTCGCCCCCTCAACAAAAGGCTGTTAATTAGCCAAGGTAGCTTGGTTTGGTCTGTCATGACCTGAGTCAGCCTCCGATTAAGCTTGTTTAACCAAGTAAGCCTGAGCCTAGGTAGCAGGTGTCAACCAGCCAAGGTTTGACCAGCTCAGTTAGGTCTCGTCACGTGAAGGTTAGGCTCGTCTTTTGAGTTTCAAGCTTAAGCTCGGCTCAAACTTGTGAAGGTAGGCTCAGGCCGAGTTTAGCTTGGTTCACCAAAAAAAAAGTCTAACATCTTAATGACTTATTAGTCTAATTTGTCTTATTTGAACATTACTATTGTCATAATACATAATATTATAAAGAATGATTGTCTGTATTGACACAGGCCTATGTAGATGTGCTGTTGATTGGCACATGATGTGTTTTTAATTTGGTAGTTTATTTTTTTTTACACCTAAACACTTTTTTGAACCCCAAACACAATATGCATCAGCTTACTATTCACCATAAACACTACAAACACTTTGTAATAACCAAACACTTTCTTCCTAATATTATTATAAAATTATTAACCAAACCAAGCTTTTAACGAGCCCAACTTTTGGTTAAGGTCAATTCAGTTCAAACACACTTAAGAAACGAGCTTAAATCAAAGCTTAGGCTCGTCTCACCTAGCTTAAAACAAGGCTCTGACTCAGCTCTTAGTGAGCCAAGTCGAGCTAGATCGGCTCATTGACAACCCTAAGCCTAGTTGCACTAGGCTAATTTTGATAGAAGATCAGATCGTTGACACACATTGAAATCATTTTTTCTTCAAATCTTATTACACATGTTGTATTAACGGTTTTCTAACCAAAAATTAATAAACAAATAATAGGTGTACCTCTATATAGGGGTGTCAATGATTTGAGCTGTACCGATCTTTGCCCAGGCTACGTGGAAGAAGCAACACCAGCTCTCTGGAATAATCCCAAGAGACGATATCTCTACCTAGTAGAAATTTCAAGAAGAAGAAAGAAACCAACTTCTAAAATCGGTTAAAGGAATTTCCATAATTTTATAGACTCATAAAGAGTCAGTTTTACATTCCTCTAATATAGGTGCATAGCCCCCTTCATTTGGTGTGTCTTAGTGAGTGATGTTCAAGTAAGTGTTTTGAGATAGATTGCATATATGAGCTAAGTAAGACTGAGAAAAAGAGAGTGTTTTAAGTGTTAAAAGAGTTTAATAAAATAAATTATATTTTTTAAGAAAGAGAGTGCCTCATTTTTTTTACATTTGGTATTAGAGCGGGTCCGATTCAGTGAAGTGGAACTGTGGTGGGTCCATAACCCATAGAGCAGATTCGGCATAAGGTTTGGCTTGGTGTAAGATAAGATCGTGGGTGTCCGTCATGAGCAGTGAGATTATGTGAAGCCGATCAATCAATGATTGAGCTTCTTAGTGATGAGAATTGACATGTGATTACACCAATCACGATGACAGATCTTGTAAACACAATTGAAGGACTTGATAAATTAAATGATCACAACTATGTATTCTGGCATTTGTGTATGGAGTCATACCTATAAGGTCAGGATCTTTGGGAAGTTGTTGATGGTAGTGATATTACTCCTTCAAATGAAAATGCAAAGGCATTACGCAAGTGGAAGATTAAGGCTGGAGAGGCCTTGTTTGTATTGAAAACAATAATGTAAAAAGAACTATTGGAACATATTTGGGAAGCTGACACGCCCAAATTAACTTAGGATACGTTGGCAAAATTTTTTGTAAAGACAAATGATACTCATCTTCAGTTCCTAGAAAATGAGCTTGCGACAGTTATAGAAGGGATGATGACAATTAGTCAATATTACATGAAGATAAAAACTCTTTGCAATGAAATCTCTCAATTAGATCTAGAGTTAAAGATCAATGAGAATAGGATTAAGCGCATTATAACTAAAGGGCTAAAACTCGAATATAGCGGGTTTGTGACAACAATCAGAGGATGGCTAACTCAACTGTCTCTCACAAAGTTGGAGAGTTTATTGACAAATCAGGAAACCCTAGCTAGACAAACGGCTGAGATATCTAAATAAGATGAAGAAGAATCACTCTTCACCCGTAAAGGGAAAACAAAGACAAATAAAGCAAAGGTCATGGAGTCTAAGCGAGGAGTCCAACAAAGTACAAATAATGATGATCCACGAAAAAGAAGCTTGAGAAGGAACATCGAGTGCTATAATTACGGAAAGAAATGTTACTTCACTCGTGATTGCTGGTTTTAAAAGAAAAAGACAGGTGAAGAAAACTCAGCAACCATGACAAATCTCTAGAGTGAAAGCGAGGAAGATTGGGAAGAACAAGCATCCTTGGTAATAGTTGAAGAAACTAAAGTGCCAACTTCGGATGCAATAAATTCTGTGATGTTGGGAAGTCATGAGTTAGCACTTGGTGTTGTTGTTGAAGAATATGAAGAGACAGCACATACAATCTCTTATCCCAAAGACATCAACTATGATAAGGATTGGATCATTAACTTAGAATGTTCAAACCATATGACAGGAGATAAATCAAAGTTTCTGAGTTTGGCTGAGTACAAAGGCGGCAAAGTAGTTGTCACAACGAATAATGCTCGGCTTTCAATCACTCACATAAGAGAAGTTACCTGCATTCCCAGATTTAGCAAGAAGGAAGCCCAACTACAGAAGGTTTTACGTGCCAAGTATGAGAAAGAACTTACTGTCTCACAATTAATATCATCAAGTAATTTTGTCGTATTTGACCTAAATGATGTCAATGTCTATCAAAGTTTGAAGTTGCCCGATAAACCGATTATCACGGGACGTAGATTAGACTCGATCTACATCATGTTGGCTGAATCAACCTATGTTGAGAAAACTTGTCAAAGTGAGAGAGCAGATCTATGGTATGCTCAGCTAGGGCATGTGGGCTTCAATAAACTAAGGGTAATGATGAGTTGATCGATACTTATGGGTCTTCCTAATTTAGAAGTTCAAACAGATACAATTTGTGTTGGGTGTTAGTATAAGAAGGCTCACCAATTACCATATAAGGAGTCAAAGTTTCAAGCAAAGAGGCCCTTGGAGCTTATCTATTCAAATGTGTTTGGACCAGTGAAGCAATCTTCAGTCGGTGGAATGAAATACATGGTGACCTTCATTGATGACTTCTCAAGGTATGTTTGGGTTTACTTCCTTAAAGAAAAGTGAAAAATCTTCTCAAAGTTTAAGGAATTTAAAGATAAAGTTGAAGGAGAAGCTGACCACAAGATTCACTACCTTCACATGGATAACGGGAGAGAATTCATGTCAAAAGAAATTTCAAAATATCTAAAAGAACATGGAATTTTACTACAATTAACCTATTTAAGTACTCCACAGCAAAATGTGGTTGCAAAAAGAAAGAATCGACATCTTGCAGAGGTCTGCCAAAACATGTTGTATGCCAAGAATGTGCCAAGTCAATTCTAGACAGAATGTATGAAAACAATTGCTTACATAATTCATCATCTTCTACAACCAAAGTTAGGATTCGTCTCTCCGTTTGAGAAGCTTTGGAAGATCAAGCCTACAGTAAAACACTTTTGAGTTTTTAGTTGCGTCTGCTACGTATTTGTACCAAATCAATTATGCAACAAGTTTGATAAGAAGGCATTATGATGCATATTCTTGGGATACGATAATGAATGAAAACGCTGGAGGTGTTGTGATCCCACTACTAATCGATGCTACACATCTCAAAATGTTGTATTTGATGAAGTGTCATCATAGTAGTCACAAGAAGTTACGTTACCAAGATCCAAGGACTTAGAGGATGACCTTCAAATATCAAAGACTGAAGAGGCTAAAGAGAAAGATGGCGACCAAGTACGTGAATTAGAAGATCGAGAACAACATAGTCAACCATCCTCACCAAGAAATTACACCAGCCCTTGAAAAGATGCTGTTCATTAGCCAAGAGCACCTGAAGAGGCTAGGCCAAGTCAACTGAAAATTGATGAAAGCCAAATGATACAGTGTTCTAGCTGAGTGAAAAAACCAAATCTAAAGTATATTGATGTTACTCTAGTAGAGACTGGTGATATTCAATAGCTAATTTCATATGAAGAAGCATGTAAAAATAAATAATGACAAGAAGCCATGAAAGAAGAGATTATGACTCTTAAGCATAATCAAACATGAGATTTGATACCAAAGCATAAGGACATCAAACCCATATCATGCTGGTGGGTTTATAAAGTGAAGTCTTGCCTAGATGGATCTATAGAAAGATATAAGGCTCTCCTTATTGCTCGAGGATTCTCTTAACAAGACGACTTGATTATGATGAGACCTGCAATATTGTAGCCAAAATCACGATGGTTTGGGTACTATTAGCCCTTGTTGCTAATAAGTCTTGAAAACTATGGCAGATGGATGTTAAAAATGCATTCCTTCATGAGAAGGTTGATCGAGACATTTATATGGAGCAACCAAAAGGGTTGGAGAGCAAAGACCATCCAAGTTATGTGTGCAAGCTAAGAAAAAGCTCTCTATGGACTGAAGCAAACATCAAGGGCTTGGTATGAAAAGATTGTTGAGTTTCTCCTATAGAATGAATACTTAGCTACCCTTACAAACTCAAGCTTATTTGTAAAAGCTAAAGATGGATGACTATCGATTTTGCTTATCTATGTTGATGACTTAATCATCACAGGAGATGATGTTGAAGAGATGAGCTGCACAAGAAAAAAATCTGATGGTACGATTTTAGATGAAGGAGCTCGGGAAACTTAAACACTTTCTAGGACTTGAAATTGATCAAGTCGAAGAAGGTCTCTTCTTATGCCAGCAAAAATATACAATAGACCTCTTACAAAAATTCGGTATGGTTGACTAGAAGCCAATATCAACACTGATGGAGACTAACATAAAGTTGAGAATTGAAGAAGGTGATGTTTTGAAGATTCTATGATATACAAAAAAATTGTCGAGAGCCTGATATATTTGACATTGACCCAATCAGATATCTCACACGCAGTTGGAGTGGTTAGTCGGTTCATGCAAGAACCAATAAAACCTCATTTAGAAGCTGTTAGTAGAATACTAAGGTATGTTAAAGGTACAACTGACTGTGGACTACTATACAGGAATGATAAGTGCAAGTTGATTGGATATTGTGATGCCAACTTCGCTAGAGATCCAATTACTCGCTGATAAACAACTGGATACTCCTTCAACCTTGGATCAGCAGCAATCTCTTGGTGCAATAAGAGGCAACCGACAGTCTCCTTATTGACCACCGAAGCAGAATATAGATCCTCAACAATGGCCATCTAGGAATTCATATGGCTGACACTGCTTTTAGAAAACTTGCATCAACTAGTGGCTAAGCCAATGTCACTATATTGTGACAATCTCTCAACCATAAAATTAGCCGAGAATCCCGTTTTCCATGTCAGGACAAAACAAATTGAAGTATATTATCACTAAATTAGAAAAAAGGTCCTACAAGAAGATATCACACTAACACTAGTTAAAACCGAAGACCAAATTACTGATGTATTTATAAAGGGGCTCAACTATTTAACATTTGTCAAATATCAAAAAGTACTTGACATGACAAGAAGATCAACGTTAAAATAGAATCAGTATTAAAGGGGAGTGTTGAAGAAGCAACATCGACTCTCTGGAATAATCTAGAGAGACGGTATTTCTACCTTGATAAAAATTTTAAGAAGAAGAAAGGAACAGATTTTTAAAATTTTACCGACTCATAAAGAGTTAGTCTTACATTCCTATAAATAGGGGCGTAGCCCCCTTTATTTGGTGTTCGTTCAAGTATTTTGAGATAGAATGCATACGTGAACTGAATAAGAGTGAGAAAACGAGAGTGCTTTTAAGTGTTAAGAGTTTAATAAAATAAAATATATTTTTTAAGAGAGGGAATGCCTCAATTTTTTTTTAGGGGCTCAAGCCTGTCACGACCCTCCGAGCCGAGCTCTACTTTGCTCGCCAAATTGGCAAAAGCTTTTACAAGGTGCTTGATTAAAAAAAAAAACCAAAAAAAGCATCAAATTCAAAAAGTGGTGTACGGGAGTTGGAGTACTCACACATTAACAAAATATATCAAATGTTTTTATTTTTATATTTTTATATAAAAACAAAATGTTTTTTGATTTTTCTGCCAAAAAGTGAGTAATGAATGAAATGTATTTTTTCTTAATACTTTTGACGTTTTGTTTGATGTGGTCTACGATTAGCCACAAACCTCGCTTTCCTAAATCCGGGCTTGACACTTGACTGAACCATCATTGTCGAAATCCTAATGTGTTGGATTAGGTATTCTTTTATTTTTCCTTAAATCCTGGCTGTAGAGTATGATGGAAAAGAGTGGCCATTCTTTACCAAAAAGTAAAGCTCGGGGAAGCCACCTTTAATTGTCTTGTCCCTCTCTCTAAGTACTTTTTGCGTGCAGAAATGCTTAAAAGTCTTACAATCTAGTTAAGGCTTGGGCAATTGTAACATTTTGGCATTGTGGTCGGTGAAAATTAGGAGAGGCTATTGGCACCCCCCAAGACTTCACACCACACCCCTAAACTCACCATCCCCCGCTTTTCGCTCACCACATCCCATTCCTTTCCCTAATTACCCTTACAACCTTAAACCCCTCTTTACATGTTTTTTTCTTCAAAACAACCCCTCCCTCTCTCTTCTCTCTCCTTGCGTCAACGTAAGCAAAACTCTCAAACTCTCCCTCTCTTCCTCCTTTCTCTCATCTTCATTCTACTCTCTCTCTCTCTTCTCTCTTCTTTTCTTCCTCTTCCTCTCTTTTTCGTCTTCTTTCTTCTTCCTTTGGTCAGCACCACCTAAGCCCCCCGTTCGGACGTTGCTGCAGCCGGACTACCTGCGGCCGCCGCTGCCTCCTCCCTCTGTGCCCACAAGTACGTTATTTTATTTTATTTTATTTTTTTCATTGCATTGTTCTCCATTCGGTGGTGCAGGCTTGAACATGGATGGTTATGTTCGGACCTACAGGTCCAAACAACACCGGTAGTACTTGGTCCGAACAACACCAGTAGTGCTCGGACGTGCACCTTCGAACAGGGACAAAAAAGAAATTATCATTTTTTTAAATTTTTGTTGCTCACTAAAGCTTCTTTTTCTAACTTGCATTTTTGAGTAGTTTCTTTGTTCTCTTATTTGAATTGAAAGAAAGACAAAACTTTCCTTTTTTATTTTTATTCCTTCGACAAATTTCAGCTATGACCAATGCCCCCACCTAGCTGAATAGGCGTAACAAAACTACTTGAAAAAAGGCAATGTGCACCTTACTTTGGATTGAAATCGATGAATTGCATTTTTCCTTTAAAGGTATTTATATTGTAGTCTCTACATGTACATAACATGCATCATTTACATTTTTTTTTCCTTTTTTCTAAGCATTTCAAATTTTGTATTTTTCCAAGTTTGATTAATGTATGATGTGAATGCTCTTAACATAAAAAAAAAGATTAATGTATGATATGAATGTCCTTGACATAATTTATGTGCTTACTCTAATCATTGTTCCAATCTAATGGGGTTGGTTGTTTCTATCTTTTTTTGACAGTTAATTCGGTTTGTAACAGATATGGATACCAGTACTTCTCGTACATCTCGTGTACCACCGATGACATCGGCTAGAAGAAATCATGGTGCCAACAGATCAAGAGCATCTATTGATGAGTCAGAAACATCAGTGTCTCGTCCAATAAACGACAACTTGGCATATTTACTCACCGAGGAGGTTAAGGCTGAGGAAGGTCTTGTTCCTGGAGCTCTTGAAGACCCATCATTATTAGTGAGCTTCAACACATGTTGTTGCAACAATCTGAAAACAACAGGTATTACAAAATCCATTAATTATTTTCATTTATTATTGTTATTAAATGTTGTTAATTTTGAATGGTTATATTTATTACTGTTTGTTTTGTTTTGACTGCAGGAGCAGGAACGGTTTAAATGTTTATCGCACAACCAAAAGATAAATGACTGGTGTTTGAGAGGTTTAATCCTCCCAATGAGAAGTTTCAACTATTGATTGGGGCTTCCGACCTATGCTCCTTAGTCACAACAATGTAAAAATTTGTGAACAAGGCAGTGATCTTAGCGGTTGTGGAGAGGTGGTATCTAGAGAAATACTTTTCACATACCGTTCTAGGAGATGACCATTACCTTGGAAGACGTCTCATGCCTACTTGGGATTCCGGTTGTTGGTCAAGTTGTCTTTATTCCTCAGAAGCTATCGTTAGATGCTACAGTCACCTTAGTGTTTGTGCAGCTAAGAGTGTTGGCCCAGGATGCGAGGGAAGAGCTTACAACCATTCGGGGTATATCTGTACGATTGGAGTGGTTGAAGACTATGTTTATAAATGTGCATGACGAATCTAATCTAGCCCGGATTGAGTGTGTAGCCAAGAATTACTTATTATTTTTATTGAGTTGTATGTTATTCATTAACAAGTCTTTTACACGGGTGTCGGTTGCGTATTTGAAGTTTCTAAAAAATTTGTGGGAAGTATGGGACTATGCGTGGGGTGCTATAGCCTTAACCCATCTATACTGTCGGCTAGGATTTGCAAGTTGGGTGGAAGTAAAATAGATGGCATGGTATATCACACTGCTTGAGGGTTAGGTTTATGAGTACTTTCCCTATTTCACACCTAATTGCAACCTAGCATAGGAGGGAAACGAGCCGCAGGTCTATAGATGGAGTTCACAGAAAGAGACTGGGCTACTTGGAGAGAACTTGCGAGTCATGCGGGAAGCACTTGATGCATTAAGCGTTAATGAGGTATTATATTAAACATACATTTATTTATGTTAATTACGTAGATCTTTATTTAGATTATATAGATTTAACTATTACCTTGATTACTTAATTGAAATTTGTTTGAACTTGTTTTTATAAGTGTGCTAGACCCCATATGAGGACCCTGTCTTCCGAGCGCAATATCCATTTAGTGATATTGCATTCTATTAAGGCATGCTGAAGTGCCTTAATGTGGTCGAGTCTTATCACCCGGATCATGTGCTGCATCAGTTCGGTTGGGTCTAGTACATTCCTTCCCCTCCAGTGGCTCATACTAAATTTTTGCATGGTGCCAAGCCTAATCAGTATCAGGTGGATTATTCGTACATTGCTATGTTCTAGAAAAGTTAGGAGAATCACGTGCTCAGCGATAGGTTGCAATCACGTGAAGTTGTTTTTCTTAGAGAGTGTACCCTGGAGTACATGCATTAGTATTTACGGGTGTCCCACTCATATGTGCAGAACCCTGAGTTCTGATCCACATATGATGCCAGCTAGTCCTCATACACTAGTGCACCATTGATGTCAAATGATCCCACGTCTAGTTGGTGCATTGGGGTATTTGGAACCTATCGTTGATCGTAGTTATAGTTCTACACCCTCATATGATGACATGTATCATGCAATTGAGGAGTTTGTACACCTACTCCATGACCTGAGATTAGATCTACCCACTGCTTCCTAAGATACAACTGCTCTAGCTGCTTCTAATAGGTGTACTTTATGCACTTTCTTCCGCCGTAATCGACGTAACTCTAGAAATTAGATGAGAGAGAGATATCTGTAAACATAAACTTGTTTTGTTTCTTAAGATACATTTTTTCAAACACTTTCATATATTTTGTTTCTTAATATTATGATTTCATATTACATCTTTATTTACTTTGAATTTGTTATTAGATAAGATTATAACATCTTCTTTTGATTTTCTCTAATTATGGATAGTTTAATAGGACTTAAATAACAAGAAACTTGTATCTGGCCAACCATGGATGACTCTTTTTGCTTCTCTTTTAACCCCCACCCGCTACTATCTCCTTCAGAAAAGATCTAAACATCTCATTCTTTGGAAGGTTTTCAAACTCCCATGAAAACATTCATCTGAACTGGTAAGACTTGCACTGAAGACTTTTCAAGTCAATTAACTAAGCTAAGAGCTAAGATCTTCAACTCCCTCTTACTAAAAATGAAAATAAAAAATATCTTCAAGTCTAAGAGGAAATAAGTTGGCAAAACTCTTAGGTTTCATATTTAAAGGACTCTAGTAAATGTACAAATTTAATGGTACCTTTTAAATTTTTGTTAGGTACGTTAACACGAGTCTAATTACTTAATCCAGGCATATAACAATCCAGGTTTCCCCAAAGAAACCTTTCCAAAGAATGAAAAACAATTTATAGAGCATATGCGTAGCTAATTAGAAATCGAAAGAAAGGAAAAAAATGAGAAAGATAGACCGAAAGAAATGAAAGAAAGGAGAAAGAAAGACGAGGAGCAAACCTGGGGGTGTTCGGACCTCCAGGTCTGAACAGACCCAGGCCCTCTTCTTCTCTTTACTTCTTCTTAGGGGGTTCTATTCCGCATGTAACAGAACAATTGATTGTTGATTTGGTTCATTTGATGGAACGAACAATGTTTTCAATTCAGTGAACTTCATTTAATAAGTTATTTTGGTTGAAAGTTCATTGATTAAATGAATAGGTTCTTAGAATGCTTTGATTTTGAATGTAGTTCAATGTATGATCTACATTCTTTTAGTTGATAAACATGGAAATGGGCTAAATGAGCATTATTAGTTACAGAAGAGGTCTGCTCATGTCTCTTCACTTTGGCTTGTCAACTATAGGGGGAAAAGGGTAAATGAAAGGGCACTAGGCTCATTAGGACTGGGTAATCAAAGATTTAAGACAGAAAAAAGGTCTTCGCCATAGCCTTCCACTGTTGCTAGTGTAAATGAAAGAGAGAACAGAGTCTGGAGGCTTTAATAAATAGCCAACTTGAATAACTTGTAATGACCCACTTTGTTACCCAGACCCAGGCTAGTGATAGAACAATTTTGTTCTATCCCAAAACAAGTATTTTAGGGGGTTCTATTCCTCAGAGCACCTTTTTCTTTATATGCTTATGTCTCTTTGGTTAGAAACTTTTCATTTTTGTTTCGGTAGTTAATTATGGGTGAAAACGGGTTTTGAACCTAGGTTTATGGTACCACACGCATAGGCTTTACCAAACAGGTCTTGATCTTCAGGACATGATAAAAAAGTATCATTACTTAAACAAAAAAAAATCTATGATGATCGTTAGAAACTGGTACATTTTCGACATATGCTATTGTACATGTTTGGAACACCAAAAGTTAAAAATTGATAAAAACCATTTCATTATGTCATTACATTATGAAACTATACATCAATCGTTTAAATCTAATGTCTTTTGTGTAGCAACTTCCGAACTAACAATGTCTCTAAATTGTGGTATCCGGGGTTGGTATGCTGGAAGCTCCCATCCAGTTGCAATGGGATAGCGATATCGATACCAATTTGTCGCTATGGGTGGTATAGGATGACCTGGCAATAAGAAGACCTACAAAAAATATGATAACATTATGTAATGTTCAAAACAATTTGAATACAACATCTTTGAATGGGAGACAATAATCACTTGAATGAAATGATTTTTATTCACAAACCCAATCATAATTTCTCGGTGGGCAACTATAGACAACAAACATGATCTAAGTGACAAGAATGTTAAGCATTGTTGCATGCTCAAGTGATATAATACCACATCGTAACGTGATGCTATTAGATGTCCACAGTCTGGCATGGTCATCCAAT
>JAOXJP010071870.1:0-15269 GCA_025762735.1 Platanus orientalis
ATTGAGATACAGTTTATTGTTCAACAATACTGTTAGAACCTCCCTCAAGTGTGCCACATGTTTAGCCTCAGTCTGACTATATATTAGGATGTCATCAAAGTAAACAATGACAAATTTACCAATGAAGAGTTTTAATACTTGATTCATTAGCCTCATGAAGGTACTCAGAGCATTGGATAGTCCGAAAGGCATCACCAACCACTCATATAGACCCTCTTTAGTTTTAAACACAGTCTTCCATTTGTCCCTATGCCTCACAAGAATCTGGTGGTAGCCACTCCGTAGGTCCAACTTTGTAAAAATCTTCAATCCATTCAGCATATCTAACATGTCTTTCAGTCACGGTATAGGAAACCGGTATTTGATTGTTATTTTGTTAATGGCTCGGCTATCTACACACATGTGCCAATTACCATCTTTCTTCGGAGTCAATAGAGCGAGTACAGCACAAGGACTCATGCTCTCCTGAATCAACCCCTTTTGCATAAAATCTTCCACCTGCTCCTATAAAATTTGTCTTTCTTTTGAACTCATCCGGTAGTGTGAGAGATTAGGCAGATTGAAACTTGGTACCATGTCGATGTGGTGTTGTATGTCCCGCATCGGAGGTGAACCATGAGGTAGTTCTTCTAGAGTGAGCTCTTTAAACTCATTAAGCATTGGTCACAATTTCTCTAGAATCGCAACGAGTTTTGCTTGCATCACTCCCTGCACAACTAATACATGAATCTCCTATGTATCTTCCACCTCTGCTCCAAAGTCTTTGTTTCCAAAAAAGAAAAAAGACTTCCCCTCCACTTTTGAAGCTTTGGATGAATCGTTCCCCCTAAGAGGTACTAAAGTAATTTTTTGTCCCCCTTTGTTGAATATATAAACATTGTCTCGACCCCTATGCATGGCATCGACATCAGATTATCATGGCCTCCCCAAGATCATGTGGCAAGCATCCATCTCCACTACATCGTACACAATCTCATCAAGATAAGTTTTGTCAATAGAAAAACAGAAACGATAAGTACATGTTACCTTTGATTCGACGCCCTTCTTGATCCACCCAATACTATATGGTGAGGGGTGCTTCTCTATCTTTAGGCCAAGATTCAAAACCATGGCTTGAGACACAATATTCTCGGTGCTACCACTATCAATAATGATATCACAGACCTTCTGGTTGATAGTGCATCTAGTCTTGAAAATACTATGCCTTTGTAGGTGTCTTTCTCGCTTTGGTGCTAATAATAATCTTTTTACCACAAGAAAGTGTGAGAGGAGATCTCCATCATTTAACTCGGTCACACCAATGTTATCATACTCTACTTCATCATCATATGTCTGCTCTTCCTCATCAAACTCGTCGCCCATCACTAGGTTCACCGTTCTCCTTCGTGAACATTGGTTTGAACAATGCCCAGACACTCTACATCAATGACACTTGTCAATAGTGGGTCGCTCATAAGGATTGGGATTCCGGGCTGTGTTCCCTGTTGGACCACTACTGTTGCTCACTTTTCAATTCGTAGCAACTGGTGGTGGTGAAGTCACAGGCTGCTTTCCCTTATTCAACATAGTACACGAAGATTCGAGGGCACCTCTGTTTGGCACTTGATTCCTCGTATGGGTTCGATCCAACTGTGCTTCTGCTCTCATTGTTGAGTTAATAGCCTCTGCAATAGAGAATATGACTTGTAGGGATACTCGATCCTGGATGGCCACACATAATCCTCCAATAGACTATGCGACTTGTTGTACCTCAGTTTTTGACAATTCATTGCGTGCTTGGAGTCGTTGGAATTCCTCCGTAGATGCCGCCACGGTTTGACTTTTCTGCCTACAGTTCTGATATTGTTGGAAAAGCGTATGCTCATAGTCTGGTGGTAAAAATCTAGCCAGCAACATGCACTTCATCTTTAGCTAGGATCGCACCGATGCTTTTTCTAGTCTTATACAATTAAGTCGAATCTGCTCCCACCAAGCAGATACCCCCCCAGTTAACTTATAGGCTACTAGTTTGACATTATTCTCTTCTTGAACCTCCATGTAATCAAAGAACTTCTCCACACCAGCTTTCCAATCAAGGAAATCTTTGATGTGAAGATGACCATCAAAATTGGGCAAGTCCATCTTCATCTAATATTCACCGTAATCTCCTCGACCACCATATCCCCTGAAGTCTTGGCTTCCACGACCACCATGACCTCTAAATCGCTAGCCTCTTTGTCCATGATTATCTCTTTCGGCGTACTCTTCTTCATCACTAGACGATTCTTCATAGATTCGTTATCTATTTTGCTGGTTCAGAATATAATCACGATGGGCTTGATGACTGTCATGATTCATGTCATCTCCACAAAGGTGAGTAATTTCCAACGTCAATCTAGTGATTGATGTCTGTAAATCACACAATAATTATTGGTTGTCACGCTAGAAATTGTTAAAGTCATCTCTCGAAAGAGCCACTCCCTAACAAGCACGATCGCTAGAGAAGTTGCTATCATTTTGTGAGTTAGTCATCAAACCCAGGCTTGCTTACTAGGCTTTGATACCAATTGACAAAATGGAATATCAAGGAGAAGAACACGTCGTTCTCCTTTGTTGGGAAAACCCTAAACTTCACCAAGGAAGAGAAACCCATTATGAAACTTTTATTAATTAAAAACTGAATTGCCTTAAAGGCTACAATGCTTTAAATAGATAAAAGAAACATTAATTCCTGTTAGGCATGAAATTAGGCTAATTTGGTAAATTTTACCAAAAATAGAAAAATCGAGATAATAACAAAATCAAACCCTACAATCACTAAGAAACATCCCAGAACAAAAGGGATCTTTTTTTGACTTCTAAATTGAAAGTTATAGTTAAAAGGAAAGTTACTAAAAATAGAAAAAACACTAATTTGAGGACTTTGATGAAGGAATTTATGCGAAAAATGGTGGTGCTCATGGCTTGCCATGAGTTTTGATCCTTGTGACGATTCCCTTAAGCTCACCAAATTTCACATAATTCCATCATTGGGGCTCATAATTTCTACTAGTACTTTTTGCCTTTCTTGTGTGTAAACTTCTGTCAGTCCCTTTGCTCATAGAAAACTTGTGTTGTCTGTTCTACATCTACATCAGTAGGATATTAAATAGATAACTTCAAGAGGGGGTGAGTTACAAGTTTTTTTATATTATATAAATAAAACTTCTATAGGTGAATATCCTAGTTTCTTATAAAAAAAAAACACATTCAATGAGTATTATTACACTGTAAAACATAAAGATAGCTTTAGGAGAAACAAATAAGTTAGGTGTGGGAAGCCCCTTTAGAAAATCATTCTCTCTCTCTCTTGAAAAATACTGAGTACAGTAAATGTTCTTTTTTCTTCTTCTTTTTTTGGTAGAGAAAACTTGAGTTAGAGAAGGAAGATAATGTAGGATCCTTTAGGGTCTCTCTCATCTAGATGGGTAGTTGGGCCACATCTTTAATTCAAATCCCATTTGAATTAGTATGTATCATTCAGAATGTGTGACACTTATTTAATTTGAGTCCGACTAAAAGTAGTAATAACTTTCTTGTATAAAGTGAGATCCCCAAGCATAAGAAAAACTTATCCACTTTAGTAAGATACTTTTAATCAATTATGAGCAATTCTAAAATATTCAAAATATAAATTACGCTTACCTTAAAGAGATAATAGCATATAAACCTCTTTCCTACTGAATCTTTCAAAACAGTTCCTCCACCCTAGAATACATTGACTCATTTAAAATTAATGGTGTGGTCCTTGTGAGCTAGTTTTTAGTGGAAAATGTGGACAGTTAAGATCCATAATTATATGCCCAATCAGTGTTGCAACTTAGGCTTTCTAACCCAAACCGATCTTAAGCTGGGATGGATTGGGTTTTTCATAAATTCAGTTGGTCACAGACAGGGGCTCTTACCAACCGAATTAACTTAACCTGACCTATACGTGAATTTTAATAGTATGTATATACTTGTGTTAGAAAAATCTTAATATTATTTTTTGGTATGGTGGTTAAAAGTTGTCTTAATCTTGTAATGCATTGAGTTCAAAATTTACAAATTGCAAGTTGATTTTTTTGGTTATTTACCTATTTTACTAGAGCTGTAACTCGGGTAGGTTGGTCAGGTTGAGTTCAACTCTAGCCCAATCCAAGTAGTAGAGTCCTCCATCTGGAGCCCAGTCCACAACTTGGATTGTAATTTTACAAAATGTTGGATGGTTGGTCCGGTAGAGGCAAGACTAGGCCAACCTAAGGTATAAAACCTCCTATCTTTGCCTAACCCACAACTCAGGCTGAATAAATCGGGTACGCTTGGATAACCAGTTGAAAGTTAAAATTAACCTAAAATTCAACTTGCGTTGTGTAGGATTTAAATTTAAGAACTGCAACTCAAGTCCTAACCACCAAAGACTACCTTATAAAGTTTTTATAGAAGCGTATGTTATATAACAAATCATACATCTAGGTGGGGTTCGGGTTGGCTCCATAAGCCAAGACTTACGTGGTCAGGATTGGCATATCCCATCTGGAGACCAGCCCAATTTATGAAAGATTCAACCCAACTCAGCCCAAGGCTGGGTAGTTCCCACGGACAGGTTGATCTTGGAGGATGACTCGCTGGAAGTCATTACCCTCTTCACAGATCTCAATGGAGGGCGTCCTTTGGCCATTAGTTCTCTTATTCATTAATGTAAAACTTCAATTGCGATTTTTGGACAGGTCACTTGTGTGCATGCAAGGTTGTGCCAATGGCCAAATAATCAGCTACAGCAAATTTTGCTGTTGCTTTTTATAGCATGACCAAAAAGATCACAAGAAGACAAAGACCCCATGTTGAAAAGATAAAACAACCCATGTTATAAGACAAAATACCCATACTTTTTGGCTGTGCTACAAAAAGCTATAGAAAAATTTGCTACAGCTGATCATTCCTCGTGACAATATAGTTGGTTGCACATCATTTGGCAAACCATGGGCTGGGCACAAAACTTTGGATACTTGGTCTTTGGTTCCTCCGAGTTGGTTGGAACCCAAAATTTCCTTGGATGTAGCTGGCTAGCTGCCCTTGGCAGCATTTAGTTTATTAATATATTCTCCTTATTATGCAAAAAAAAAAAAAAAGGTCCCAAGGCCGGTTGGGGTCAAGCCGAGTCCAAGTTAGCCCCCGTGCAAATTGCAGTCTGACTTGGTACTAAATATCCAAGCATATCCTGATCTGACTACACCTAATCCAACTAAGCCCGACCCAATCTAAGTTGCGACTGGGTTTGAGGTTTTCATACCATATTATAAAAAATAATTAAAAAATACCATGAATAACCTAATGGTGTTTGGAAAATCTCCAACTTCAAATTTCTAGCTTCTTCACAAAACGCTCCTATACATCTTTTAGCTATTTCAAGAGAGATGAGTGATTTTGTTTATCAGAATAGGTTTGCACCTCCGATCAGGATCAGCATTGAGCTCATACCTTTTTGCAATAGTTACGAATGATTTGATTATTAAATAAATAATATAAAAGAGGTCTCCTAGTGTATCTTATTTGTTAATTTGATTGACTAGATTGACAATTAGGTAAATGCCCAAAGATGTTTTAGGATCAAATGGTTTTAATATAGGTGAGACTAAGACAAAAAAACATAGAATGCAATTTTTATAAAACTAAGAGTAAACATGAGACAAATTGTTAAGATTGAGAACAATTTTTTTCCCCTCAGTTCAATCATTGATAAGAGGGAGAGATCAAAGAGATATTGCTCCTAGAATTAAAACGTGGAGGATGAGGTGGGGAGATACTCATAGAGAGCTATGTGACCAACATATACCACCAAAGTTGAAGGAAATTTTTATAAGATTGTCATAAGAGGGGCCATGTTTTATGGGGCACAATATTGGGCAACCAAGATACATAGATTGAGCATATCTAAGATAAAGATGTTGAGATGAACAAGATTAGAAAGAATGGAATAAAAAATGGATATTTGCAAGAACTTAGGTATAGCATCAATTGATGACAAGATAAGGGAAAGTTGATTTAGATGGTTCAATCATTTATAAGGAAGAGGAAGACCAATGACAAGTGGCTTGTGTTAAATTTGTCAGGAAAGACATTAAATGCTTATGATTTAACACAAGATATGACCTGGATAAGGCTCTATTGAGTTGAATTGAAAATTAAGATGCCAAGCACCAAGAAAGATGATCCTTTATAGGTCCCCAGGCACCTTAGAAACTGAGTTGATGAGCAGATTATGGAAGTTAGGGTTATCTACCTTCTATGGTTATTAATATGTTGATTATGAAAGATTGAGGTTACATGCTAGTAGTGAAAATTAAAAACAAAATTGTATTTCCAATCTTGAAAAGCAAGTAACTATTAAGGTTTTTTTTTTTTTTTTTTTTTTTTTTTTTTTTTTTTTTTTTTTTTTTTTTTTTTTGTAAAGTACTAATAAGTTTGTATGCAAAGGGAAATAACTTGCCGATATAAAGTTTAGCTTTGACACAAAAATGAAAAACTAGTGCTGCAAGTCAGGTTGGGATAGGCAAGGCCGAGGTCAAGCCCAAAGTGTTGCAGTCTAATTTAAATTTGGTCTGAACCCAAACTCAGCCCAAGTTGTTAAAGTAAAATGTATTGTAATTGTCAATTTCATTCCATGTATAAAAAGCACAATTATGTAATGGTCGTATAGTTGATGCAATTTAACTGCTTCAGTCCAATTGACCATTTTCAGTTATTCTCATGGTCTTCTTGTCATGACATACTACTCTATAACAACTAGAATTAATATACTTGTAATCACGTACACTTTAATATTTCTTTGTTAAAATCTTGTCAAGTATTAAATATTTTTCATATTTTCTCTAATTTCTACCATGTGACAACGTCCTTTGCTATTTCTTTTGTCTCCTATAGCTTTTTCATATTATATTCTCTTTCTTTTCAAACTGAATCATCTAATCTTATTGAAAGGTATATTATTTCTTAAGAAACTATTTATTATGAATGACTTTAATCAAATCATTCTAAATGTACCAATTGATACTCTTTTTTAGTCTAGTCCAAGTCATCCAATCATCACATAATTCATTATATTGTATTTATAAGATGTTTTAGCAAACTTTATTTGCAATATGGATCCATCATTAGTTATAGTTTTTTAATCAATTCACATTTGTCCTTGTTTTACATTGGCATTTCTAATAGAATTATCACTTCCATTGCCAATAGTAGTAGAATATTCCTAAAAAATTCTACACTTGATTCAATGATTAAAGACACTTAACGTTAATTGTCTTCTCATAAATAATGAGGACTTTTAAAAGGACAATGATTAGAGTATTACTGAATTTTATTTTTTATTTGTTAATATATAATTCATTTCAACAAGCTACTGTTGTTTAGGGTCTCTTCACACCTTTCATTTAACTATTTAAATCTCAGTATAAAAGTTCTATATAACTCTAAATACTCAAAAAAATTCACCAAGTTCCATTGTTTAACTTCTTGGCGGCTTGTCCAATTACAGCAACTCATACCACAACACAACTAATTCTATAAGGACAAATTTGTATATTTATTCAATATGGCTCACTTATTAGGACCTAAAATTTAGTAAATAGACTACCCATATATTTTACTATCTATCACATTAACTTTTATGAAAATCATTTATTTTATTTTTTTTACACACTTTAATATTAATATATAAATATGTGTCTTTAGAGCTCTTTATACACAACTCTAAATTTGAGTTTGAGTCTAATTCTAATGTTACTCATTATTGAAAACCATACTGGTGATAAATCCACAACTCCGCTAGTCGAGTTGTTATTATTATTATTTTAATATAAATTTTCATATGAATTTACTAATTTAGTTTTCAAACTAAATTTTGTTTTGATTATTTATTTATTTAAATATTCCTATACGATTTTTTTTTTTTAATTTCCATATGGATCATATTCTAGTCTGTATGGATTTCACTATATTGTAATCTGTATAGATTTGGGTCTAAACCCAAAATTGTTGCAAACATGGTATGGCTTCCCTTGTTCTTTCTCATTACTTTTATTCATTTTTTTTATTTAATTTGGTATTGTTTGAACCCATAAAATCTCTATTATTCATGCAACATAGTTATAGTCACTACACAACACTCTTCGATTTCTCAAATCAGAAATTGTGAATTTAGTGTTACACATCACATAAATATATGTGTTACAAACTACTGTAAGAAAGATTTTCTAATTCTCAAATAATTCAACCATGATTTAATCATGCTAATTGAAACAATACATAACATTGTGTGTAGGACACAGGACATATAAAACCCTGGGCAGAACATTTGTGTCCTTCCATAAATTTTGTTGCTCACAAAAAGGGGGTCTTACCAACCGAATTAACTTGAACCCAACCCATACATGACTTTTATAGTATGTATATACTTATGTTATAAAAATCATGATAGTAGTTTCATGTATGCTGGTTAAAACTTGTATTAATTTTGTAACACACTGAGTTCAAAATTTACACAATGCAACTTAAATTTTTTGGTTATTTACCTTTAATTAAAGTTGTAAGGTAGGTGGTCAAGTTGAGTTCAACTCTAGCCCAATCTAAGTAATGCAATAACAAATCTTGAGCCCAATCCACAACTTGGATTGTAATTTTACACAATGTGGGTTGGTTGGTCGAGTTGAGGTAACGCTAGGCCAACTTAAGGTATAAAACCTTATGTCTTGTGCCCAACCCATGACTCAGGCTGATAAATTGAGTAGGCTTAGATAGCAGTTAAAATTAACCCAAAATTCAACTTGCATCATGTAGGAATTAAACTTAAGATCTGCAACTCAAATTCTAACCATTAGACCAAAGACTACCTTTGAAGTTTTATGCAAGTATTTGTTAATAGACCATGGATAGTTTTCAAGACATATTTAGTTTGAGAAAAAGTTTGAGACCAAGCCTAATGGCATTCATTTCGGCTTCAAAGGGAGGCAAAAAATATTTACTCACCATCGCCAAATCACTTCCAAGCCTACAAAATATGAGCCATTGCAACCAGATCTACACAATTCTTTGTCGAAAAGAAAGTAGCATCAACATTCACCTTGATCTAGCCAGGTAGGTCAACATAGAATATCAATTTTCTAGTAGAAAAGATCCTCTTATTAAGTTAGCCACTAAGATTCAAAATTTTCAAGAAGCCAACTAGAAAAGGGTCTCTACTTATTAGGGAGAATAGGAAAATATGGAAGATACAATCTCCATACTCCACAAAATTAGTTACAAAAGCATGCAGTGTTTAGTGGATTCTACATCACTCTTACAAAGTTAGCATAATGGATCAATATGGTGGTTACGATAATGCAGGTCCAACCGAACTTGGAGGCTACCATTACATGCATGCCACAGGAAAATTCTAAGTTTAGGAGGCACTTCTAGATGCCATATTTTCCTCCACAAGGAGCAAGGAGCATTTAGAGAGTTATTTACATCGTTTTTCATACTTGCCAAAACACCATAGGTTGATTTCACCATAAACATGCCTAAGGCTGCAAGTTATCTAAAAAATGTTTGTGCTCCGTCCACATCCGATCCAAAAGAAGCTTATCTGGTCCATTTATACAAATATCCATTTATATCGGAAATGACACAGACATATATCAATCCAATCTATTAAATATCTTATCCGTTTAAATATAATAATATATAGAATATAGAGTATAGAGTATAGAGCATTGGATTTAAAACTATTCCAAGAGTCTTAAATAGCTTAATAACTAAATACCGAAAAATACATAAACCCTTTACTTCATAATTGTTCTCTCCCCATCCATGGCGTCACCCACAAGTACTACCACAACTATGTCTCAGTGGTGGAAGTTCACACCCCACCACATAGGAGAAGAGATGGTTTTTTGCTCCATCCAAAATCATTGTTAAGCTATACGCCATTGGAGATCTTAGCGAGGGATAGAGATGGGTTAGGAAGACCACACTAGCAACGGTGATGATGACATCTATGGAATTGTCTATTTTTTCCTAATATCCAAAATCTAGTCTGAAATTTGGATTACTTAAGCGGATATGATACATATATAGTTGTTAATATCCGTTAGTTATTGGATAGGATACGGATATGCTTATATTCGGTTCAAAACCGGTCTATTTGCAGCCCTAAACATGCCCCTCTTACCATAAGGCTAAAGAGGGTTATCATTGGTGAGGAGAGGACTAAAAGGAACATGAAGGATTGCATCACGTTCAAGACGTGAGAAGTGGTCAACTATAGGTTCCAACTACCACTAGAAGATAGTGGTCTATGAGATCTGCCACATATTCTAGTGGGCAGCTAGGAGGGCAAGGAGTTTACAGCCAAAATCGAGGTAATTTTGGGATCCATGGGTCTTTTTAGATCTTAACCTATCTCCTATCTCCTATTTCCTATCTCCCATCCCCAACTTCCTATTGAAGCCCTTTCAAGATGACCTCCCATCCTCTAACCAAACTATGCTACATCCATATAAGATTAGCCCAATCCATATAATATGAGCCCACAATGAGTCTATCCCTGTTATAAGCCTCCACCCTTGTTTAGCTAATAAAGTCAAAATGAATAAGTAAAGGTCCCGGATGCCTAACCCAACACCCATCTTACTGTAAGAAAGCTTATCTTACCTAATCCATTGTAACTTATTTTCATCATGATTTTGTTAAGTATTTATATTATAAGGTTAATTACAAATAAAACACCCTTTAACTATCTAAGAATATATAGATTTTCCCTTATCTACCAAAAAGTAAAAATATCTCCCTTAACCAACACTGTAGCTTTCATAAAATGCCCTGGCATAAGCTCTCCATCATTGATCGTTAGTCAAACAAATCATGTGACCAAAGATTAATGGTTAAACTCGAAACTACCCTTATGGCACATGGGAGTGTTTTACGATGATAAAAGTTCCACTGACTCATATAAGACAAAAATACCCTTGTCCCCATAAAATTTTACAAAAAAATTGTACCAATGTCCCATCATGAGTATATTTTGATCCAATGGTCCTAGAATGAGCACATGAGAACTATACCAGACTCAATCAAGACCATTCAAATGATGAAATTATAGGTCAATCGTCTGATTAACATGATCAAGACCCTGATATTCATCAATTGTTTGATTAGACTGATTGAGACTGTGGTGTTCATCAAACGGTCCAATTAGCCTAATCAACACCCCAAAATTCATCAAACGGTCTGATTAGCATGATTGACACCCCAAAAGCCATGAGATGTGCCTATCGTAGATCTGGCGATTACCTTAATTTATGCTCTTGTCAAGCAACAATCTGGCAAGCCATGTCATGGTTTTTCTTATAGAAAAGCAATAATCCAACAATTCTTAACTTATGAGTATAAGAGATTGATTCATCGGGCTTTAAGGAGAAGGGGTTTTAGGATCTTTGTTGTGTGTGGAGCCTGATGTGATGATCAATCTGATAGTGCTCGATTGATCAAGCAGTGGAGGAAAAATCAATTAAGCAACTTTGGATTGATCAACCAAAATATGTCACTGGCCATGACATATTCGATCAATCGAAAAATAATTTTTCTTCCATTTTCTGTATTTTTCCTATATATGTGTATTTAGAAAATAATTTTTGCAACAGCTAAAAATGGAGTGTTGGCCACCTTTTCGCCTGTTAAAATTGGAGTCGATCCTGAAAACTAATTTATATGGAATTTTTTGTGTTTTGAGTTGATTTAAATAAGGGAGAATATCTATGGAGATGTTTACTAATTGTGGAATGTGGAGTGGGGATATTATTTAATTATCATTTATGAGACTTGTGTGTTTTTTTTTTGGTAAGATTTATGAGACAATTTGGGAAGTCACAAATCAACCATTATTTTGTTTTACGTGACATTTATAACTTTCATTTTTCTTGAACCAAAGAAGATGAACCATTTTTTACTTTTTTTATAAGAAAAAAAGTTAAAAAGATGGTAGTTTTGGCTCTGAGAGGTACTACTATATCTATAGCCCTCAGAGCTCAATGACGTAAACATCATCGCCCTGATGGCTGGCTTGTTTAGCAAGGTGATGATGAGAATTGAGGAGAGGAGGAGCTCTATATCTATAGATATAATACCTCTTAAAGCCTAAAGAACTGTCTTTTCAACCTTCTTTTTTTCTTTTTCATGTTTAGCAAGGTGATGATGATCAAGAGAGGAAGATCTCTGATGGCTACAAATATAGTAGTACCTCTCAAAGCCAAAGGACCCGTCTTTTCAACTTTCTTTTTTCATTTTATAAAAAAATTAAAAAATGGTTCTTCTTTTTCGGTTCAAGAAAAAAAAAGTTAAAACTATTACGTTAAACAAAACAATGGTTGATTTGCAATTTCCCAAATAGTTTCAAATCTTAGCCTCCCAAAAACACCCTAGTCTCACAAATGAAAATTAATTAATTTCTCCACTCCCCATTCCACTACTAATAAAAATCTTTATAGATATTCTCCCTTATTCAAATCTACGTAAAACCCAAAGAATCCCATTCAAATTAGTTTTTATGACTAATCCTAGATTCAATATGTGGAAAGGTGGCCAACTCCCCTTTTGTTTTTAAATTCATTTCAATTTTCTTAATTTTAGTCATATTTAGGGTTATCTTGTGATGAGTTTATAATGCCCTATAGTTTCAATTTAATTTTGGTTAATTCCCTACATTTAATTTCAGCCCACATCCCTCCCAGTGTATAATTCCCTGTAATTTCTTTGTAATCATTAGGTGCACCATACACTCACTTGTAGTGTATGATGACCATTAAGTCTTATATGGCAGACCCTATAATGAAGTAATTCGTTAGTGAGAAATCTAATGGGTTGACTGTCACCCAGTGAAATGTTATTTAATAGCATAGGAAAGCTTAATAGCATTCCAATATGGGACTTAAGAGACACATAGAAAACTTTGATAGCATTCCAATGTGGGACTTAAGAGACATATGAAAATTTAATAGCATTCCAAAGTGATTCTAATGTGGGACTTAAGAGGAAAATGCAATCTTGTATACATATTTACTTGTTTTATTAATATAGTTGTTTGTACTAATTATGATTGAAAATGTTGTGTTTGTATGGTGATGGTGTGCTTGTGGGGTGATGGTGGTTGTATATTGATGGTTTGATTGTGGGGTGAATAGTGTATGTGTTAGGTTTATGGTTGTTGTATGAGATGGCTATTTTATGGTGGTTGTTGAAGGTGGCTGTATGGGATGGTTGTATGGGGTGACTATTTGGGATAGTGGCTATATGGTGGTGGTGGTGGTGGTGGTAGGTTTATAGTGGTTGTTTGGGATAGATTTATAGTAACTGTATGGTGGTGGTGATTATCACAAAAATGTCTTTGGAAACAAAATTATTTTCTAACATGAATACAAATTTTTGTGAGTTAAAGTATATCAATGTGAAATGTCTCTATGGGAAAAGAGCAATAATATAGGCGTTTGAATCATACAAAACTTATGATAAATTGTATTATTTATGTGCAAAGAAATTAGTAAGCAATATATAATTATTAGTATTATTTATTTATTTTGTTCCTTATGTTTGTTGATAAGTGTCATTATGGTAAAGCATAACATACAAGGAGACCCACCTTGTTCTTTATTCGAGTGATGTTATCCTTACAATGGAGGTTTTCCTTACAACAAGGTTTATAGTTTTTCTAAAATATAAAGACAATTGAAAGATCTTCAAAGTTTGATAAAAGATATAGATGTAAAGATTGAATTGTTGAAAACATAATGGGAGGAGATTTGTCAGCACCCAAATTTTGAGTCGGATCATTCAATAGCATAAAGACAACAAAACAACATTTAGGCATCAAGACTCTAAGCACCAACAGTTTAGGAATAACAAGCCGGGACTCTAGGAGGTTAGGCATTCCCAGAGAAGCCTTTTTGGATACTCCAGTCGCAATGAACCAGTCAAAACACCTTATCACAGCCCAAAGTGCACCATTTCAAGACAAACCCTAATCTCTCATAGAAGCATCAACAAGACTTTGAGGATCCACATTCAAGAACCCATTCATGTTGTTTGTAATTTTTCTAACCTCCATAAGCCTTTCGCCAGTAAAGCATCACAGGTGGAAAAATTACCATTTTGTCATTTTGCCTTCAAGGGCCCAGAACCCCACTATCTATCAGTCAGATCACTAAATTTCTCTTGTCTATATAAGCCTTCCTACCATGAACCATCACAGACGGAGAACTCTCATTTTCACATTTTTTGACCCGCGAGAGAAAAATTATTGTTTTGCCCTTTTCACTTCCAAGAATTCACCCCTCGACCCTCAAAGGATCCATAGAACCTCTCTCGTTGTCAGAAGTGTGCAATTTCAGACCCTATGCACCCCTATTTCCCCCAACTTCAAGGAACTCATTACAGAGTCGACCCTCACCAAGATTGACAAACAGTCAACCTCTCAACTTAGGTCAAACCTAACCTGAAAATGACTCCTGGAAAAGCTCCTAGAGATTCATCTGATCTCTAAATTATAAAAGATCAATGGTCACACCTTGCCCCTGACTATAACTTCAAATCTTCAGGTATAAAAAAAGGACTTTGATATCTCAAACCTAGGCAAAATCTAAAATCTTCCCCAAAGGATCAAAAGTGGTCTTATTCCCGTTTCACTCATATGGAGCCAGCATGTTCCTCGGTTATCCGAATCAGGACCAGTCAGAGTCCATCTCTCTGGAATTGTGAAACCTTCAAAAAACTCTCTAAGGGATATGAGCTTTCATGAAACTTATCAGAACGGATTCCCTTATTTACTCCAAACAAGAGCAACAATTTTGTACCAAGGACTGGATGGTCAACCCACTCTTGGGAGCTCACCCAAACTTAGAAATTCAGTCTGTCAGTGACCACATCCTCATAATTTCAATACCTCCAATGTATTAAATTCTCACTGGATTACAAAATCCCCATATTACCCACCGTCACGTCCTGTCCAAAATAGAACGTCGTTTTGTCCTTATTTGACACAAGGAATGCCCTAAAAGATTCTCCCAAACTTATAATGTGGCAAGGTCAGGATTATTTGTTCGGTCTTTGCCCTACCTTCAAAAGACCATTTCATAAACTTGAGCATTGAAGGAAGTCTGATAACTCGATTCCCCCGACCTTCAAGCAACTACGGGAACCCGATCTCGATGAATGAATTCGCTTCGTAAGCCCACAACGACTGC
>JAOXJP010071881.1:4761-15269 GCA_025762735.1 Platanus orientalis
ACTTTTTCAAGATGGTTTGTACAATGGCATTTAGGGTTGCATATTTGCATGACACTAAATGTGTTAGTTTGTGTGTATCTCTCTCTCTCTCTCTCTCTCTCTCTCTTTACTTATATATTTTCGTATCTTTCTCTAGTTTGTGTGTATATCTCTCTCTTTACTTCAATGTTATCTTAACTCCTACCCGAACTAGTATCAAAGCCAAACCGATGTGTAATTAAACCGACTATGCTATCTTTGAAGTCTTAAGGATGTACTACCCCTTAAATCTTAAAGTGATATTATACCTCAAGTCTTAACTTGCATTTTACCCCAATGGGAGGGCCGTCATACCATTGCATTCTTACCCCAATGAGAAGGCCATCATACCATTGTATTATTACCACAAATGGGAGGATCATCATACCATTGCATTCTTACCCCAATGGGAGGACCGTCATACCGTTGCATTCTTACCCTAATGGGAGGGCCATCTTAATTAAGACACTTGTCTTTACTTTCCCTACTTATCTTATTTCATTATTTACTTATTCCCAATCATGAGACCTCTACATCTTAACATTCTTACTTATCTTCTTCTTATTTCTTGATTCTTTATCCATTTTACTCCTCATTCATTAATAACCAATGTACTTTATTATATCACTACATGAGTATTCTTTGACCATTAATGACGCCCAAATTTGACATTCGGATTCGATCAGATGGGTATAGGGCTTCCTACAATCCTGTAGACCTACAAGGACAATGATAAAAATAACGTCAGCCGGTTGTCGGCCGGTGGCACTTTGGCGATCAAGTTAGAGACTTCGGAGAGAGGAAAATAGTATGCTATTATGAGGGAGTATTGCTCATTCTTTTCGTCCCTGCAGCCGGCTTACTTTATAGTTTTTAGCCCCAACATTGTTCTTGGATTCTCAACTTTAACGCCCCCGTGCCAAGGCAACGCCATCGAGCATGATCGTAGAAATCGTAATAGTCAGAAATGGTTGGATATGAGTTGGCTTCTCTGCCAATATAAGGGATATTATATGTTTTCTTGTTGTCTGGCATGAATGGCATATGGCATCCTTCCTTATGCAAGGGCCTTGGGTGGGGTTGGCTTAGACGTCTCGGTAAGTATATCCTAAGGATCTCGGTGGCCTAAGGAAATATGTCTAGAGGGTCTTGGTAGCTTCAAGAGATGTTGACTCGGTCTCCTCGAAAAATATGTCCCCGAGGGTCTTGGTAGCTTCGGAAGATGTTGACTCGGTCCCCTTGGGAAATATGTCTTCGAGGGTCTTGGTAGCTTCAGAAGATGTTGAATCGGGAGTTCCATATGATTGGGGGTCTCGGGGTCAATCGCGTCAGGGCCCAGAATTTAGTCCTAGTAGAGGATCTCGACCGTGCGCCTGTTCCAGCCCCATCAACCATAACATAAGAACATATATTATTCACATGTTACATTCATTAACTTAGTAATAACGAAGAAGTCTATCACTATATGCATTCACTAATATCATAAAAATGCATCCAACTTCATACCATACATTTGCTAACATGATTAGAAACATGTGCAACACTAATAAATCAATCTTTAACTTACCCAACAAGAAATCATAGAATTTGGCATGATGTTATACTTTCAAACACTATATAATCAATATACTTAGCCCAAGTGAGATTTCCAACAATAATCATATTACACATGCTTTCAAAATATTCATAATCTCAGCACATAACTCATTTGGATCATTTATTGTCACCATTAACTATTTCCATTTTAGTAAGAATCAACATGCATCATAATCAATTCCTATCTATGTAATCAAATCAGTTTCTTCATTCTTACAATAATATGTTAAGAGATGTTCAACTTCAATTCAAGTATTTTTTTAATGGAAAATCAAGCTTTTCATGCATTAATAACTATCATGGAGGATATAGATTCATAGATCCTTAACTTACATATTTCTAAAACTCATAGAATCCAATATCTTAAAGAAATATATTTACATATAATGTAAAATCACTTTTCTTTACAAATTAAATTAGGGATTTCTAAGATCTTGGCATACTATGGCAAGACCTCATCACAAATCACCAAAAGAGTTGGGGTTTCTAAGGTCCTAGCAAAGAGCTTCACAACCATATGAGAAAACATATATAGAATCAATATTTCACCATTACAAAACTTTTAAAAACCTAAAACAAACAAGAAATTGAGTAAGTTTTGTATAACTACTTACCTAGCTTATTTTTCTACTCTTCAAGAAGATCTTGGAGAAGAACCTCCTTGCCCTTCTATTCTTTGTAAAATGATGTAGATATAACATAAATCAAGTATAACTAGAAGATTCAAGAAGAAAACTACCCATCCTAACAAGATTTTCAAAGTTGAGAGTAAAACTTACCTAATTTAGGGAAGAACTCTCACACTTAACTCCAAATCCTCTAAACCTCTCTAACACTTTCTTTTTTAGTGTAAATGAGGCCATTAGGGTTTTTTTAATCTTATTTATAGGATTTTGGGTCGAGTTGAAAGGGTTCCACACTCCCTAAAACGAAGAAAAATCGATTTAGGTTCAAAAAAACGTAATCTTGGTCAATTCGGATATATTCGGAGGGTGTCGGATCGATCCAAAGGGGTATCAGATCAATCTGTAGGGATACCAGATCAATCCAACACTGTTCTATGAAGATTTTTGTAAATCTCTGAGATCCCGTATCAATCTAAATAGTGGTTGGATCGATCTGCTAAGTGTGGATCCATCCTGATGTCTTATTTTAGGTCCCTTTCACACTAAAACGACCATAACTTTCTATAAAAAAAACTCATTTTTATAAACCGTTTATTGGGTTAGAAACTAGACTCTAAGATATTTTCATGGGTATATGGTTTGAACCATAATTCACTCGGTATTGGTATCAGTGGGCCTGTGAAGTTACCCCAAATACACAAGCTTGTCAACACAGACACCTCATGGTAAAATGGGCATAAATTCTTCTAAGAGACTCATAATTGCACATCATTTGTTTTTCTTGAAAGTAGACTCCTAGATCTTTCCAGTAAGATATAGCATGACTCCCAATTACCTCAAGATTTGTGCCAATGGGCCCGTGAAGGTACCCTAAATGCAAAGTTAAGATATCTTTCGAACTTGACAGGTTTGAGGCCCAACTTGGGTCTTACACTTCTAACTTGGTCCAATGGGTTCCTAAACCACTTTATGATCTATTTAAATATGTGAAATGACAATTTTTCCCTTCTATAAGTAAAATTACATTTTTACCCTTTAAGTAAAAACACGGGTCATTACACCACTGATGGAACACGTAATGGGATTTTGGATTAGAAGATTCAATATGGGCAGCAAGCTGATGACCACTAGGAGGCAATGACCAATGGTGAGGTGACAACCATTAGGGAGGCGACAACCATTAGGGAGGAGATGACCACAGGGGAGGCGACAACCACTGGGTAGAACAACTAAGCTTTTGATTCAAGCTCTCTACTTTTTGGGTGTATGTGTGTTTAAGCTTTAGGTGTATGTGTTTAATGTGTTTCTATTTAAGCTTCTATTTCTAGTACTCTGTGAGTGTTTCTGTTTATAAAACATGTATTTGGATGTATCTATTTAAGCTTTTGTTTCTAGTACTCTATGGATGTCTCTATTTATAAAATGTATTTGGATATTTTTGTTTAAGCTTCTGTTTCAAGCACTCTGTGAGTGTCTATTTAGATGTTTCTATTTAACATTAATATTTTATATTTCTTGATATGACACATGTTCTAAAAATCTTAGTTAAGTAACTCCATCAGATAAACATTTGGAGGTGAACATAGTGGGGGAATTAAGAGTTTTGGAGGGTGAAGATTTGACGGTGAGGGTTTATCTACCACCATCCATGTTGTAGATTCACATGATTCGAATTTCAGGGAAGTCTTAAAGAAGATGACTTCCTCCTCACGAAATTTACTGTTACAGCTAGTACAAGTGTAATGGACCTAACAGTATACTGTTGAAACAACACTTGTCCTCAATGGCTAGAGTGTGGCAATACTATTGAACCATAGACTCCAATTCCCAAATCTTCCTCTGGTTCAAATCCATCGATTATGGTGAGTTGGCCCTTGCAATAGTGGCTTGGATTGAATTTTTCATCACAATCGTAACAAAGACCTTTCTTTCGTTGATCATAAAGTTTAGTGAGTGTGTATCATTTGGGTGGAAGAGAGTTTTCTTTTATTGCTACTTTGGTAGTAGGGTGAGAAAGTGTGATGTATGTGGAGAAAGTTTAGGATGAAGGAGATTGGCTAAGTTGTTTCAGAGTTTGTGCTAACTCCTCATGCAAGGTGGCACATTGGTACACATGACAAAGCGTAACTGGTTGAAACATTTGAATACCTAACTATAGATCATCTCATTGGCTAAAGATAAAGCACCCATGAGAAAAGATTTTAGTAGTCGTGAGTTGTGATTGACGAGTATCTCGAACTGCACTTGATACTCACGACAATAGAGGTTCAGCATAATTTTGCTAATGTTCCGCTTGGATCTTTGCTTTCAGGTGACCTGCATCGTGTGCGTAATGCATGCAAAAATTGGGGCCATAAGATCATTCCCATCGTCTTTTTCACCCATTAAAACCAAGGGATAACATCACCAGTTATATGCATTGATGTTAACTCAACTATTTCATCATTGAGTATTCGATTAAACCATTGGAATTGTTCAATAGTATACATCCATCCATTAGGATCTTCGCCATCAAAACGTGGAAGATCAAGATGTATTGAATGTATCTAGGGACACCAATGCTCTTGATTCCCTTAAAGATGTTGATAATTTTCATATTGAACATCATTTCATTGATGTACTTGTGATTGGTCTGCATCCTTATATCGAGTTTCAAGATTTGTTAGCTTTTGTAGTATTTTTGTAAGTAGTTTACCTTGTGTTTCCTAGTTCTCCTTAATTGCTTTGATTTCAACATCTACCTTTTGAAATTTAGTTCTATACTCATTGTTTGTTATGCTTTAAAGAACATGGCTATGATACCAAATGTTATGATCCTTATGATATTATGAAAAAACAAGAAAAATGAGAAAAGATTAAGAGAAAAGGTTGATTCAAGGTGATCGAATCTCTAAAGTTCACTACGAACATTCAAATCATTCGAGTCTGCTACTTCTCATGAAGCATTACACTTTATTAACACTAAAAGGATGCAAATAAGGAAATTAAAGCAAATATGTTATGACAACTAAGGATGGAGAGGGGATCGTAGAGGTGGTGAGTTATAGGTGACATATATGGAAGATATATGTTGGCTAAGGCATTTTAGGGAACTTTAAGTTGTAGACGACAATTATGGAATATTGGTTCATATAATCTAATCATGCTATTTTTGGTTTACTATCTCTTCAAAGCATACTTCCTCTTGTGAAAGGGCATTTGACAACCCTTTTGCGCCTAGTGTAGGCAACACGTACACAAAAAAAAAAAAAAAAAAATCGTTACCACCTCTTACTCCTAGTGTTAAGCGTTTTTGCACATGAGTCCCCTTGCGCTAGGCAACAAAGGGTCGCCAGAAGCTTTGTCGCCATTCCTCTATCATACTTCATTCCTAAACATGAGAAAAAAAATATTTTATGACCTATGTGTGACCACACCAAGGGTTGACATGTGCTGATATATATGGTGAAAAACATACGATTCAAAAAGTGAGTGCCCAAAAAGTGGCACCAAATTCAAATACACTTCATGTGTTGATATGTGGTCAAAGCGGATTTCCTATAGTGAAAAAGTGTGTGGAGACTCTCTTGCATCAAGAGCTGAGTGACATGTGGCAAAAAAAGTGATAAACATTGGGTGCTAGATGTGATAGTTTTTTTTTTTTTTCACCACATGTCGCCCAACGGCTAGAGAAAGAGGGTTGCTGGACGCTTTTTCATTGGAATCCACTTTGGTTTGTGGTGCACACCTTATGTTGGTCATAGAAGATTTGCTTGATATATATATATTGATAATCAAAGACTAATATATTAAAGAGAAGAGGGTTTCTTGAGAACAACTATGTCCAAAGAGAGATCTTGTTCCAACCATAAGGGAGGAATCGAGGACAATAGTCCAGAAATTTAAGTACCTTAGCCATTCTTAACCAAACGACTAGCCACCAAATAAACACAACGTTTAACATAATTACACATCAGCTGATTAAAAGTTTGAATTAATGAAAAATAGTATTGAATAAGGTCACTAATGACACATGGACACTCCTCAATCAGATCCAAGAGGAGGGTGATAACTATAACAAGTCATCCTTCAAGATCAGACTGCTAAGCCCAAGCTCATGGACTATAGTAAGAGCCAAACAAGCAATAATGCATTCAATAACGAGAGCACTATCAATAGAACTTCCCTCCAATTTGGCATACAAAAATGGTACCCCTCCAATCATGTACCACAATACCAACTCCAAAAAAGTATTTCATTTATGTTATTTGGTATCACAGAGAGCTATTACCTTCTTGGGTCTTGTTTAACATGCTGAAAGTAACAAAAGAAGAGTTGAATATACTGAAACAACTCTTCTAAAAGCTAGCCTCATTTCAAGGTTTCCAAATATTCTAATAAAAAATAGCAATAATACTCAAAATATCACCACGCTCATGTTTAAAAAGACTACTCATATTATGCCAACATTTTATCCAATCCGAAAAGAAGATAACATTTTAAAATGAAATTCAAAGAAGGGACAACAAAGCAAATTGGGACCGCAATATTAAACTTGACTAGACAAGGCATGATAGATTCTTCTGCCTCTTTACATAAAGGGCAACAATCAATGATAACAATAATCCTTTTCAACAAATTTCATTCACTGGCAATGCCTCTTTACATGTACATCAGAGAAAGTGCTTGACTTTAGGATGAACATTAAGACCCCAAATTTTATTTTAGGGGAATGCCTTTAGGGAGGGATGGGGATGAAGGGTTGGGAGAGTTTGGGGGTGAGGGATTAAATTAATAAAAATGAAATATGCACACTTAATTGAAAAGAGGTTCTTCTTATCTGAATTCTAAATCAACTTATCATTCATATTATAAATGGGCAATGGAATTTCTTTCTTCTTTTTATTTCTTTGGGTCTTTTATAGTTTTAGTAGAAAAACAATATATACAATGGTTACACGTTATAGGTGACATAACACTGACTACATTGGTGAAAAGTATGTAAGATGGTGAAAGTTGAAGGGATTTTTTTTTGGTAATAAAAATCATTAGCAAGGAAAAGCCTCATCAGGCGAAAATTGAGAGGCTCCCGACTCCACCCAAGAGGTAGAAATAACAATTCTAGCTAGCATATGGGCTACAGAGTTTAAAGATCTAGGTATATGATCAATTTTAGAATAAAAAAAGAACCTTTAACTTCATGAATATCAACAACTAAACCCCAAAATTTCCAAGGACAATCAGCTAAATGGCCATTTATTGTTTGGACAGCTTGAAGCGAGTCACTAGCCACCAAATTTTTGTGAAGAGAAAGCTTTTGGGCCAGTTGAAAACCCAACAAAATTGCATGGGTTTCACCTTGAAGAATGTCTTCCATGACCATCTTTGATGCACCCATACCCACCACTTGATAATCAATATCCATCAACACAACATTGGCTGCCATACTGTTTGTTTCATTTGCAAAGGCCGCATCCACCTTGATTGTCCTCCAATCATTTGGGACTGACATCACTTGGACTGGAGCAGGAGTTGGAGGAGGGACCATATTACCATAACTATACGTGAGGGATTGAAAAAGCTCCCTCATTGCCCTGTGAAACAACACAATAACACTCTCATATTTAGCACATTCATGGTTCAAAGTAACGTGTTTTTGGTGCTTCCAAATTGTCTAGGCTAACATGGCAATGCATGATAACTTGGGTCTTTTTTCCTGTTTCGTCAAGGTCTGATTGTGAATCCAAGATTCAAACCAATCAGTGAATTGCACCATCTCATCCAAGTTTTCTACTTCTTGAAAACCTCCATGAGCCCAAAAGCACTTAACATTCATACACGTTAAAAGGCAATGCTTTATAGTTTCATGCTTCTCAAGACACATCGGACACATGAGCGATAATGTTGGGATTCTCCTATAGAGGTTTAAATCTATTGGCAAAGCATTTGAAAAGGATTTCCAAATAAAATGTTTAATCTTGGTAGGAATTGGGAGGTGCCATATACATTTCCACAGATCCCTTTGAGTGGATTGATTTTGTCGAGACGAGCGATACTCTTGTCTTGACATGGCCAAACCATAGGCTGATTTTACATTGAAGATACCCTTCTTATCTAGTAACCAAACCCATACATCCTCGGTTAGGTTCCTCGACAACCTAATGGTTTGAATTTCCCGGTTTTCTACATCCGATATTCCAGAAGAGATAGAGCTTAAATCTCATTTAATCAACTGGTGATTATTTAGCTCCTCTATAGTTTCAATGATGCAATTCGAAAGTTAGATGAGAATAATTTCCTCCCGAGGTGGTTTGGGATTTGTCAGCACTTAATTTTGGCACAGGTTCCAAAGGTTTCTTTCGATGGGTAACACTAACTCTCTAGAATTGACTTTAAGGCATCCTAGAAAACTAAGGTGGTTAGATAACCTCCCATTTTTAGGTCATTCCCATTCTTTCTTAATTTGACACTCTAAACTCCCGATTTTTTCCTAAGATCTTTGTTGGACCCCGTTTCCTCATATTTCTATATTTATTTTCAATCTCATTGTTTTCTTAATGATTGTCCCAAGTTCGGTCACATCTACATTGAAAAGTACGATTTTACCCCTCATTAAAGGTGGATCACCGAATCTCATTGTACAAGCATTGAACAATCAATCGGGTGTCACGGATGCGTCTAGAATGGTCCAAAACCCAAAAATAGAGTGTTTGATCAACAAATTCTATCATATCTTGTGTTGGCGAATCTTGGTCCTTGATTTAGAATCTTTCAAAATTTGCTCAAAATACACCCTAAATGATCAATCTAACATCATAGATGCATCCAGAACGTTTTGAATCATTGAAATAAAGTGTTTGATCATCAAAATCCATTGTTTCAATTTTTGGTGAATCTTAACCCTCGATTTAAAATCTTTTAAATTCTAAACAAGATTCAAATTGGATGGTCAATCAAGCAACACAAACGGATTCAACATGCCTTAAAACCTTGGGGTAATGAAAGCAACGTTTAAAGTTCATTCCTAAGCCTTCTATCACACTGTATCAATTTGCGATCGTCCGATCAAGTACTTTAGAGCCTCAAATAAAAAATCAGACTCCACCATGATGATCAGTGCCATAGACTTAGTCTAGATAGATAATTTCTCAAAATTTCCATGTTAAGACAATAAGATTCCATATGTGGACACCATATTACAATGCATTGTGACATGTCAAATCAAAATCCTACTTTCTTTGACATGTGTTGCCACTTCCTTAATCCTCCCTCATTTTTGGTGTGAGTATAACTCGTCTAACCAAAACCCTATAATCAAGTACTCCTTTAGCCTAACCTAAAACATGTGCTCAAACACTCTTTAAACCTAACCTAAAATCTATACACAAACACCCCATATTCTAGCTTAAGTCCCTACCGATACACAAACATCTTAGGTTGATAAGTCACATACTTGGCATAAGTCTAACACACCTAAATTCACATCACATTACTCCTTTTGGTTTATGTCACATGCCCTACATGTGTCAAGCATACTCCTATTCCACTTTTGGATTCTTAATTACTCATCCTTCCATTTTTAATTAACATGTCATTGTCACTTAAGAAAAGATGATGCCAATTTTGGCTCACCAACTCTCCATTCCTAAAACTATCTAACCACCTCACTTCAATCCTCTAATCATTCATCTTTTGGTCTAACACACTCCCTCATTCACTTTTCTTTCTTTATATGAAAATTTACATGTGTTAAGCACATTTAGGCACTCTCATACCATTTTTGGATTCCTAATCACTCATTTTTCTATTTTTAGTTGACATGTCATTGACATTTAGGCAAATATTATACTAATTTCAGCCCACCAACTCTCCCTTCCTAAAACTACTTAGTCACCTCATTCCAATATTCCAATCATTCTTCTTTTGGTCCCACACATTCCCCCATTCACTTCCATTTCTTTAGGTGAGAACCCACTAAAATCCTATAAATAGAAGACCACCCCTCTTTATCAGAAGGAGGAAAAAATCCCTAAGAAACTTTCTCTCTCTCTCTCCTAAGCATACCATCATCTCCATTATTGTTTATTCAATTTCAACGTTAGGAAGAACATGTGAAGACATGCTATCCAACTAAAGGAAAAACAATCATTTACAAGTGCAACATCCCAAAGGTATGATCCTCCTTTTTATGTTTATTTATTCTTTTTATTTATTTATTTTTTTAGTATTTTGTCTTTTTGTGTATAAGTGTTGTAATGTTTTAATTCATTTTACATTATCTATGTGTTT
>JAOXJP010071891.1:0-29400 GCA_025762735.1 Platanus orientalis
GTTACCTGAGGACCACCTATCTCATCTCATGAGATCAAGTAATTACCCATAATCATATTATATACATGTGATGATGACCTAAAATATTTTATTATAAATGTCAAACAAATAAAATAAAATAGAAAGTATCTATAATGGCTTTGACAGGACACCTATTCTAACAGTCGACTGCAGGTCAAAAGAAGTTGGCCTAAAACTGTCAATGTGAAAGCCCTGTACTTGGTTGGATCTAAAAAATCTCCCACTTTTCCTAACCTCTATCCAATAAGAGGTTGAAGGGACAGTGGAGATAATCTCTTGAATTTTCTCTGGGTAGAAAATTCTTTAACACATTCAGAGTAGACTAGAAGTCTTTAAAGTAATTGTTCTTGTGCACAGGGAGAATCGCGTCGTTGTGATGACAGTGTTTGAGATTCAGAGTAGATTCTAACTCTTCAATGGTAGGAATCAACTCATGTTTCCCAAAAAAGAAAACCATAGCTTCCAAATCCCAAAAAGATGTGGCTGCTTCAATGGTGAGATTCAAAAAGGATTTTAATTATTCATTTGCTAGATCTTGGAGATCTTGTTCCAGTTTTGCCTTTAGGTGGGAGGGTTCACCTTGCAAGGTGGAAGGTTCATTTGATCGGACTCTCTTATTAGAATGATTGATCAATGAACCTGATGATGGTGCAGATATGAGGTTGAAGATCCATGAATCATAAGGAGGCGACGTCTCAGGTGTCTTGGTAGATACCAAGGGCAAGTGCCTTAGTGTTAGAGCATATGAATTATCCTAGAGGATAGTTAGTTGAGACCAAACTGAGTAAGGTGTTTTATAATCGAGCTGGTAGACATCTTCATAATTGGTGAAAAAATTGAATAAGTCTTGACGAAGGTTGAACTAACAAAGTACCTAGATTGGTATATATGGTGTGCTTTGGTGCAACCTTATGAGGACCATGTAGGTGTGGTTGCGGATAGTGGGCCTTGTGCCACTTAGCTTTCCAGGTGATATGTTTGGTAGCTAAGCTGGTCAGCAGTTCTTGATAATCTACCATCGCTTTCTTCCTTAATGGGGTCAAAATTGATGGATTCTGACGAGGAGTGGACAAAGGCAATAAGGAAATATGCCCTCAGAACCATGCTTGTGGAAAAGCTAGGCAGCCATATAGTCGCCCTTTATGGTGTCAAGCATAATGAGATAAACTAGATGTGGTTTCTACAATGATCATGGGGTCCAATGTCTTTCCTTTGGACAATTGCTCAAGAATGCTATAGAGAACCCCATAGATATGATGTCGACTGCGGGTCAAAAGAAGTTGGCCTAAAACTGTCAATGTGAAAGCCCTATACTTGGTTGGATCTAAGAAATCTCTCACTTTTTCCTAACCTCTATCTAATAAGAGGTTAAAGGGACAGTGGAGATAATCTCTTGAATTTTTTCTAGGTAGAAAATTCTTTGACACATTCATAGTAGACTAGAAGTCTTTAAAGTAATTGTTCTTGTGCATGGGGAGAATCGCGTTGTTGTGATGACAGTGTTTGAGATTCAAAAAAGATTCTAACTCTTCAATGGTGGGAATCAACTCATGTTTCCTAAAACGGAAAACCATAGCTTTCAGATCCCAGAAAGAGGTGGTTGCTTCTAGGAGAGGCCAATCAAGGCTGTCTTAGGATAGTGATAGAGTAGTTTCAAGCTTGCTCTTGTCAGCTTAAATGACTTGTTCTTTTGGTGGAAGAGAGATGACTATGTATGTGAATTTGATAGTGGTGGTGGTGAACGGCTCTAAACAGATGGGTCTACAATCCATTTCTACAAAATAAGTGTCGGGAATCAGTAATCTTTTTTGCTATGTTTTTTTTTTTTTTTTTTGGTTTGTTTATTTGCATTGTAGTGTTGTTATTATTATTTTTTTAATTTTTATTTTGATTTTTTTTATTTTGATTGATTTTTTTGTTTATTTATTATTATTTTTTTGTTTTCTTTGTTATCTTGTCTTTTTTGTTTTTTGTTTGTTTTGTTTGTTTACTTTTTTGTTTGTTTGTTTGTTTGTTTGTTTTTTTTTTTTTTTGGCTGAGTTGGGTGGTTATGCCTAATCTATGCCATACGCCTGATCTCTAACTTAGTTAGAGTTCAAGCGTATAGCTAGTTCAAGCATACTATTGTGGTGAGTTCAAAATAAAACTCGTGCAAGTTACTTATTTTTATTATATCTGTTTAAAAAAAAGATAGAAATTTGCTTCTAGAGGACTTTTTCTTGTTTGTTTGATTTTTGATTTCCTTTATACAATGGATGTTGGAGGATCGATAAGGGTTTATCCTCTTCCCCCATCTCATGAGAAAGCCATTTGGAGGCATTTGGCAATCGATGAGGTAACCCTAATCTCTCTTTTCTTTTTGTTTATTGCTTTTTAATTGTTTGATTTATAATTATTTGTTATTTTTTGAGAATTTTTTACTATTCATTTAAAGATTAAGAAGAAATACACTTGAACCTGGTCATTTTTCTTGAAAATACTCAGTACACCTGAATTCCATGTGCCTTTGAGTTTAGGCATATGGTTATTTCAGGCATATAGGTATATTAGGCGTACCTTGAATTCAAGCATACACCAGTAGCCAGGCACATTTTAATTCCTATTTTTTTGTAGTTTTGTTAGTGTGTTTTATTTATTTATTTATGTTTGTTTATTGTTTTTCATAGGGTAGGGGTAAAGTAGAGACCCACCGGTCTTGGTCCGGGGTTCTTAATTTGTGGAAGAGCCTATGTGAGAGGGTGTAGATGAAAGTCCTTGGCATGGGTTTTGGGCCATTCTTAGGTATTTTGCTACTGAAGGTGGATAAGGCCTTGTTGATGGCATTGGTGGAGAGATGGTCTCTGATCACCCGTACTTTCCACCTACCCATGGGGGAGATAGGAGTGACCCCAACGGACTTTTACATGATGACTAGGCTACCTATGGGGGGTGATCCTCCTCTGTACGAGATGATGCCTTCTCATGATATGATCAGGAAGTGCTTGGGGCCGTAGCCTCTTCACTTTGACAGAGGATTTAGGAGGATCTTACCTTCTTGGTTTGAGAAGGAGTACATATGGGCCACGTAGCAGAGTTTGGATGTAGAGGTTGACTACTCGGTTAGGGCCTTTCTCTTATGTTCATGAGATCTGTCTTTAGTGCGAAGAGTGATCGGATTTTCTTGAACTCTGTCCTTGCTCTAGAAGGCCTTTCTAGGGTTAGTACATATGGTTGGGGTAGATCCGCCCTTGGGTGGATGTACTCTAACATGGGGGAGGTGGCTAACGGGGGGAAGGCAGTGTTTCTGGGCCTTCATTTCTTATGAGAGGTAAGATGTTTATGTTTTTTATCTGTTTTAAGCTTTCATTATTACTTTTGCTCTATTTTAAGTTTAATTAATGAAATTTTTTTGTTTCTTTACAAGTTTGGTGTTACAAGTGGTTGATCCCCTTAGCACCTCGTAGAAAGGGTAGGCTCTATTCCCCTTGCCTTGTGTTAAGAGGTGGAAGACCTCTCACACTTACTCAAAGGCACGAAAGTCCATATCTATGTTCAAATGGGATTTGGACCAGATCACAACTGCCCAGGTAAAGAAAATTTCAAATTTTTTTATTATTTGCTTAAATGTGTATTTTGTTTGTATTTTTGTTTTGTTATTAGCATTTGTTTGTTTTGAAGATTAATTAGGATCCTTAAGCAACTTGGGGGTTGAGCGGGGACCGAGAGAGAGAGTTCTGAGTTGCCTGTGACTAGTCATTGTCCAAGGCTATTTTGCTAGCCCTAGGGGAGGTGAAGTGGTATCTCGATGAGAGGTGCTACAGGCAGCTGGCCTCCCCTAACAAGTTTGTGCTACCGGGTCCTCCTCCTAGTGTGATAGAGTCTGAGGGACCCATGGGTATAGGGAAGGAGGGTGTCCCTATAAATCCCTATCTATTACCTGAGCTGGACTATTTTGAGTGGTGGGCCACTCCGACTTGCGGACCTTTGGGATATCCGGTTGGTGGAGAGGTAAATTTATTTGTTTGATTTTTGATTTGTTTATGTTTGTTTTAGCTTTAGTTGTGTTTTTAATTGTTTTGTTTGTTTTGTTTGACAAGTTGGTGTTAGCTGGCTAGGCAACTTGAGGCTGTGCCTTAAAGGGAGGAAGTGCCAGCCTCGGAAAGGAGAGGGAGGAAGAGGAAGGCCCCTAGTGAGAGGGTCTCGACTAAGAGTTTACTAGGGGTACTTCCTACATTAGTCTTTGAGACTAATACGAGAGGTGGGGCACAAGAGCTGCCTCTCCCAGATAGCATGATACTAAAGGCTTAGATTCCTCTCCCATTAGTTACTGAAGTACTTTAATTACTTTATTGTTTTGTATGTCTTTATCTTTTTCTATTTTTTTTGTTTTAATCCTTTTTTTTTTCAGGTGCCTCGAGAGGCTTTTATGGGAGCTCTTGAGATGGTGGCCCGGTCCCATGCCTTGGTAAGGCAGGTGTGCCATGACATGGGGGAAGAGCCCACCTCACAGAGATAGAGATATTGAGCTCACATTATTGAGGTTTGGGTTTATTTTATGTTTTTATTTTTTGTTTGATTATTTTAATTTTGGTTTTTGTTTAGTTTCCGACTTTGTTTGGTAATGTTGATTTCAGTTGAGAGGACAAATTCAAAGGAGGAAGAAGACAACAGGCCGAAGGCCTTTGAGTTCTGAGGCAGCCACAACAGTGGGCTTAGATGGGATAGAGGGTGTGTCAATTGAGGTTGAGGTTGAGGTAGATCTAAAGATTGCCAAGGATGCCCCCAATGCTATGGAGCCAAAGATCAGAGATGATGCCTCTGCTCTAGTGTTGGTAGAGACAACACCTCCTTCAAATCAAAGAGGTGAGGGAGATTTGCCTGTAGTGGAGACAGCACCTCCCCTGGACAAGGGGAAGAAGGTGGCTACCTCGAGAGGGGAACAGGATATGAGATTGACCTACGGGAGAAAACATGTAGGTCAGAGACCCTCAAAGGGGTGGTTAAGTATATTAACTAAGGGGAGTAGAGAGGACCCTAGTAGCTAGGGATTTTTGTATTTTTGTTTTTGGACAGATGTACCTATGGTTTGTAAATAATTGATTATGAAATGAAAAGAAATTTTTTTTGTTATTGTCTAGTTTTTATGGTTTGTGGTGAATGATGAGGTGAAAAGATTAATTATACATATGTAAAATCCTGAAACCATCCTAGTTATCTATAAAAATAATTTTGTTTTGTTTTATATTTTTGAAAAAGGTTGGACATGAATTATTGGTTCTAATGCTAACACATGCAAGCAATCAAGGAGAATACAACGGCAAACAAGTCCTACTCTAGACCTCTAATCTATTCAAGTATACCTTATATAGCTTTAAAATGAATGATATGCATGATAATTTTTTAATTAAAGAGATTCTAAAAAAGTTTCCTAGTCTAAACACCTCCCCGATTGCTCGGATCTTAGGATGGTGATTGGGTTGTTACTCAGCCCGACCGCACTAACGTAGTAGCCACGGTTCAAGCGTTGTCCCCCATTCTAAATGTTTGCCAATGTCTGTCCATTGGTGGGTAATGAACCTAGATAAGGGGCTTATGATGTTTATGCAATATGAATGATGTATCATATCTTATGGACTCATATAATGATGATGAAGAATAATGGCAATAAAATCAAACATGTTTTAAGCAAACAAGTTGTTCAAATGTGGATCTTGGTCCTACTAGCTAATTCAATTTGTCTTGAGACTAATGTGATCATATTTTCTGTCATAAAATGCAAGTTTAACATTGGTCACATGTAAGTATATCTTACTAACTAATGACATGCTTTACAGTCTATGTTAACACATGATTGGTATAAAGAATATAAATACAAGAATACTTAATGAAAATAAAACATAAATGATATATTTAGAGGTTAAATAGTTTAGAATTCCCAGCAGAGTCGTCATTCTATGGGCATCGCGAAAAGACTGTGACCTACATCAGGGTTTGGACACCAAAGCTCGGCCGGTTCAACCTCTTTAGGCTTTGGGTTTGGAGTCATCACCAACTTAGGTTTTTATAGGCGGGGTTGGAAGCCTACCTCCTTTCTAGGGGAAGGGAGGATATAGGCTTTTTAGGGCCCGGGCTAAGCACTTGGGCATAGGGTTGACTTTTGTTATTGGTTTGGTTTTTCAAAGATCTAGATAAGCTGTTTGGTTGCAATTGAGGAAGGTGTTAGGCACCCCAATTACCCATCTTTTTAGGGTGGCTCCTCTGACCTAACCATTTATTTTATATTTATTAAGCAATGAATAATAAAAAGGATTTTAGGGGGTTTTTATCAGTACACCTAATCTTTAGGACATTCGCCTGATCTCTCATAGAGTGACAATTCAGCCGTATAGGTTCAATTGGGTCCCACTTAACCCTTGTTGTTAATTCCAAATGCTGGAATTCACATAGAAGTTAGAGTTTAAGGTTTTGTGAGTTTTGAGGTCACTTATGAGTGCTCAGACCTTGGGGGACACCATTTGAATCTTTTTATTCAGGTACGCCTGAAATAATCAGGGTACACCTAAAATCCACATACGCCCGATCTCTCACAAAATAAGAGATCAGGCGTACTGTCTGATTTGAACCTATTTTGGCTTTGTGGATGTGTTAGAGGGCTGAGACCTTTATTGGGGCACTTTTAAGGGGTTTTGGGAACATCCAAGGGCTAGTGTGAGGTAAAGGGTGATTTTAGAGTTTTTCTACTTGAGTACGCTTAGAAGCCAAGGTACGCTTGAAGTCCATATATGTCTGATCTCTCACAGAGATGGGGATCAGGTGTACTGCCTCAATTGGACCATTTTTGGGTTTTGCTGATGTGTTAGTAGGTTGGGACTATTGTATGAGCATGTTTAAGGGTTTAGAGGCCATTTATGGGTCACTATAGGATTGAGGATAATTTGGAAATTTTATGTTTTGGTATGCCTGAAAGTTTGGTATGCTTGATCTCTCACAGAGTGAGAGATCAAGTGTACTATTCATTTCTTAGAAAACCAGTGACTATTTTCTGGGTTTTTGGGTAGTATTCCAAGGTCCACTGATCTTGGAATTTCTCAGGGGGGTGAGTAACATCCCCAGGAGGACTTACAAAAATCCCCAGCCCCTAGAAAGTGGGTGAGACCCACCTTTGGAATTTCTGAAAATGAAAAAACACTGTGCACTTAGCACAGATTTTTCAACAAAGTTTGTGTTGTGGGACCTATATCTCAAACTCCAGATATGTGGTGGGCCCCAAATTTTAAAAAGAAGTAAAGGGATTAGTCATAAGTCCTCATTTAAACTTTTAAACCGAGATTCATTTTCTACAGAGTTATAGCTTAAATAATATGGACAACTACTACAGTTCAGATTTTGGAAAGCATGACATGCATTGAAATATAAATTTCTGTAAAAATAACAGGAACTGATAAATTAGCTTGTTAAAATCAATTATATAGATGCTTAAGTTAAATAAACAGTGGACTAAATACTTTAACATAACTTATTTTACAAATGGGATCAAAAAATCATGACAAGTGGATGGCTCTGTAAAATAGTGTAAGTAACACACTACAAAAAAATAGTAAAGTGGGGTCTATTCTTGGAACCAGACCTCACTTTCTGGGGTTCAATTTGGACATGAAGAAAGTTCTAAGGGTTAGTGACACCTGATATGAATCACTGACCCTACCTTAGCATGGAAACAGAAAGAAATGCCTAATTTAGTCTACAGCATGTAAGAAAAACATAAAAAAGGGGGAGATAGATTGTCTCCCCCATGTCCCACTTAATAAGTCAAAGGAGGTGGGGCCATTACAGCATGGAGATGGGGTTTCTTAAAGCTTAAAAGAGGGGGGAGAGGGGGCCTACTTGACTATGGGTTGGCACCTTCTTCTTCTTTCTTTTCTTTTTCTCTCTTTTCTTTCTTTCCTTTCTTTTCTCTCTTCTCTTTTTTTTTGGCTTTTCTTTGGTTGGCCTCCCTTTGATCATGACCTAGGGTGGGCTTTTGAAGTGGGGACCTGAGGGGGGTGATGTGACAGGGATAAACATTGAGGGGGTGAGGTGTTTGGAAGAGAGAGGGGGTAGAAAATGTGTGATGGGGAGAGTGGTGATGTGTGAGGTGACGTAGGAGGTTCTAGAAGGGTGGCTAGGGGTGTGTGGTTGGGGTGAGGAGGTGAGGGATATGTGCAAGGGGTGAGGGGTTAGGTGGCTATTTCTAGAAGGTTTAATGGAGGTGGGAAGAGGTGTGTGGATGAGGGTGAATGTGGTGGGCCCTCATGCCATATGTCAAGCATAGATTGGTTATGGGGTAAAGTGTGGGGTCTTCTAGAAGGGTGGCTAGGGGTGTTTGGCTGGGGTGAGGAGGTGAGGGATATGTAGTAGGGATGAGGGGTCATGTGGCTGCTTCTAGAAGGTTTCATGGAGGTGGGAAAGGGTGTGTGGATGTGGGTGAGTGTAGTGGGCCCTCATGCTACATGTCAAGCATAGATTGGTCATAGGGGAGAGAGTGGGGCCCATAAGGAGGGGTGTATAGCTAAAGGGGGTAGTCCTAAGGTCTCCACCTTCCATTTGGAATATTTCAAATGGGGGTGTAGGGCTAAAAAGAAGATGCAGGGGTATTTTGGGTAAACTGAGATATTTTGGTTTGGATTTTTCCCCTTTAGAGTCTGAGTTTACTTTTTGAGTCCTATAGCTCCCAGCTTTTCAAGGCTTAAGGTTTTTTGCATCTCTCGGACATCTTAGTCGCAATGGAGCTGACAAAATCAGAATTCGATATGGGCAAGTGGGTCAAAACTGACTCTGAATGTACCCATATTGGCTCGTACCAATGAAAGAAGGGTAATAAGGTAAAATTGATTCTCAAAATATTTATATGAAAGATAGCCTTTGAGATTTGTGAGCCATAGGCTCTGACTGTGTATGAATCAGATAGTTGAGCTGAAAGTTATACTCCAAACCCTGAATTATCTCAGGACAAATACCACTTGGACCTATGGCTAGTTTTTTTTGGGTTTGAAAGGGGAGTGAATATAATCATGGTTGGTTAGGCGATGCCCTGGGGCCTAACAGGCAAAGAATCTGATCCTTGGTGAATTTCTAGGAGATTTTCAAAGGAAGGTCACCTGATAGAAAAATGTGTCCTAGGTTGGCAAAGAATTGAGTTGACAAGTGGTGCAGGGTTTGGGGAAAGGTTTCTATATTAGGGAATTTATCAAAGATCTTGATAGATTTGGACTTCCGAAGAGTTTTTGGGGGCTCACTAAGTGTTCATAGTTGATTCAGATGAATTTACTATATTCTCGAGACAGATTAGGGCAATTGGGGGGCATTATGCCCTTTGGGGTTTTTCTGAGGAATATTTAGGTCTTATGAGGATATGGCCACTAATTGGCTGAGTTTCTGACTTGTGTCGAGCCTTCAGGGATTTTTTAAAGATTTGATTTTGGGGAGAAATGATGTATTTTGAGGGTATGGGTGAAAATGGTAATTTTTTCTTACCCTTTCGTACCCTGATATGGGAATGTTGATGAGGGTTGGAGAATCCTGAAAAAAAAAGGGCTCCATAGCCTGTGGTTTGAGGTTTTTAGAGGTGTAGGGGCAAAATGGTCATTTATCAGTCTTTTGGGATTTTGATGCTGGAAGCCTTGTGAAAGTTGCTAAAACATAGATGCCTTCCTTGTAGAGAGCATTTTGGGGAGTTATGGAGAGAATGGGTTCAAATGGGCTTTAATTTTAGCTTTCGAAGGTACAGGAGTAAAATGATAATTTGCTTGCCTTTTGATGCTTTAATGTTTGAAGACTTATGAAGGTTGGAAAATTTAAGGTGTCTTTGTTGATAAAGAGATGTTGGAAAGTGGGGTTTGATTAGGTTTGATTTGGGCTTCTGAAGGTGTGAGGGTAAAATGATAATTTGCCAGCCTTTTGATGCTTCAATGTGGGAAGACTTATGAAGGTTGAAAAATTCAAGATGTTTTTGTTGATAAAGGGATGTTGGAAAGTGGGGTTTGATCTGGGCTTTTGGAAGTGTAGGGGTAGAATGATAATTTGCCAGCCTTTTGATGCTTCAATGTGGGAAGGCTTATGAAGGTTGGCAAATTCAAGGTGTCTTTGTTGATGAGAAGAAGTTGGAAAGTGGAGTTTAACTGAATCTGATTTAGGCTTCTGAAGGTGTAGGGGTAGAATGGTAATTTGTCAACCTTTCGATGCTTCAATGCGGGAAGACTTATGAAAGTTGGCAAATAGAAGTCAAGGTGCTCTTGTGGATGTAAAGAAGTTGAAAATTGGAGTTTGATTGGGTCTAATTTGAACTCTTGAGGATGTAGGGGTAAATTGATAATTTGCCAGCCTTTCGATGCTTTGATGTGGGAAGGCTTATGAAGTTGGTAAATTCAAAATGATGATGGTTTAGAGTATTTTCATTGCGTTCACAACCAGAATGTTCATTAAGAATGTTTGTCTATTCAAAGTTCAGGGGTGTCTAGACCTTTAGTTCTATCCCATGTTGTAATGAAACCATCTGAGCCTTAAGTCAAAATTTGGGTGCTGACACATACATAAAAAGGCAATCCTCTTTTCTCCTTTTATTTTAGTTAATTTATACTTTTTTTATGTTTCCATCCATCCTTCATGTGGTGTGTATGTGGTTAAGTAAGGCTCTCATTCTTTTATGATTGTTTTTCAGGGCATTAGGGCCATTTTTATCCTAAAGAATCAATTTAAGGTAGCTTTTTTGAGAGTTTATATGGAACAACTATACAGTTCTTCATAATAGAATCCATATTATCCAATTATTGTACAATTGAGGTCTTTGACGTGGCCCAATAACCATACAATTGATGTTGCAGAAGTTCTTTTTTGGTTTTTTCATCTATGTATTTTGTTTACTTTTTATTAGGGACTATTAATTTTTTTGTTTCTTATATTGTTATGACAAGATCATTCTTGTCCTACCTTTTGTACATGTCTCCCTAGTAAGCACAAACACTGATACGGGACACATGTACAATACTAAACAACCATGGTGACACGACAATTCTTGAAAAAGTAGGATACGATAAGTTAGCGATACATCAATTAACTAATTAATTAATTTATATTTTAGCTAGTTTCTATATTTAAAAAATAAGTAAAAAGGTAATGAAGAATGAATCAATTAGCAGTAGAGGATCACTCTCATTCAGCCCTAGTTGTGAGATATTTGTGTGGCTGTCTAATAGACCCTTAAAAAAAACAAACAAAGAGTAGAGGACAACAAAAATCTAGAAAAATTCATTCCCCAAAACAAAAAGCATGGTATTAAAAGAAAAGAAAAAAAAAAGAAGAATGAGAAAAAGAGAGATAACTCAATCTGAGATAAGATAACTAAGAAATAAAGAAGCCCTAACTTACCTAAAGGCTATTGCATATGCTGTGTTTCCTCCTCCCTTTTTTTTCTTATTTCTTCTTCTTGTCTTCTTTTATTATCCTCTTTTCCTCTTCCTCCCTTACAACCCACTATCACCCCTTTCCCCTCTTATTGCATTTTTTAATTGTATTTACTATAATACCATTCTTTTTTTTAGTATTTATTCAATTAACCCATTCTTCTTGTCATTTTACCAAAAACTCCCTAACTGACATGTCCTAGAAGTACCTCGATGTCAGCACCCAAATTTTGACTCGGGTTAGTTGATGGAATCAGAAGGGTTCATTACAGCATGGAATAGAACCCAAATATAGATACCATTGAGATTTAGATAGGTAGGCATTCTCAGCAGATATTCAGGTTGTAAGTGTAATAATGAGGTTCAAACTCTATTCCAATATCAACCAGGCTAAACCTTAATTTCCCAAAAAAGACACTCTAGGATTCCAAGGGTCCAAATTTTTATTTGTCAGTAAAGTCATCTTGAATTTTCCAACCTTCATGAGCCTTCTCACAGTGAAGCATCAAAAGGTTGACAAATTACCATTTTACCCTTACACCCTTAAAAATCCCAATTGAGCCCTATTGGACTCATTTTCTCCAAAATCCTTCTACAATAAAGCCATCTTTAATTTGACAACCTTCATAAGCCTTCTCACATTGAAGCATTAAAAGGCTAGCAAATTTCCATTTTACCCTTACATCCTCAAAATCCCCAATTGAGGCCTACTTGGATTCATTTCTCCAGAACTCTTTAAAAGTCCTTCCACAATGAAATCATCTTGCATTTGCCAACTTTTATAAGCCTTCCCACATTGAAGCACTAAGGGATTAGAAAACTACAATATTACCCCTACACCTATAAAAATCTCAACTTTAGGCTATTTGACCCATTTTCTTAATGATTCTCAGGCCTTCAAGAGTCTTCCCACATTGAAACACAAAATATTAGAAAAATTATCATTTTACCCTCATACCCCCAAAATACACTATTTTACTCAAAAACTAGATCCTCGGTAAATCCTCGAAAGCCCATCACAAGTCAGAAACTCAGTTAATCAGTGGCCTTATGCAGGCAAGTCTAAGATCTCCCCAGAAAAGCCACATCAAGATCCCCAAGTGTGTTACACCCCGAAACTTGCATACAAAAATTGGGGTAATATATGTAGAAGCACATGTGCATAGCAACATGGATCTTAGAGTGTGACATTACCCTTTCCTTGTGGAAAGGGTTTCTACATACTTATTTTCTTTATATCCAGTGTATATATATATATATATATATATATATATATATATATATATTATTTTATCCCATTTAAATATCCTTACTTATCAAAACATCTGTAGCGGAAGTGTAGCGGAAAATATAAACGTTTACATTCTAAACTACACAGTAGAAAGAACTCAATAATATCTCCAACATCCAACATCAAAGCTATAGTCTCCAAATAAATCATAACATCATGTGGACCTCTAAACTAGCCAACCAATAAAGCATCTCTAACATAATTATATATAACGCCTATCACTATAAACATCTATTCATACATGAATAAGTGCTGAACATAAAAGGAATATAAAGAAGTAAACAAGCAGCCCTCTCTCCCATGATCCATCCATGGGGCCGAACCTGTATGATACTAGATACTACTGGGCACCACCAGAAAAGGTGCTAAAAACATGGGTAAGCTATAAAACCCATGAGAGAACATACATAATGTCCCATAGAATAAATCAAATGTCACAAGTACGAAACTAGACCAGATTAGAAAAGATGAATTATATAAGAGTCGATCTAACTACAACAATAATCAGAATCTAGTAAAGGTTCTAGAAGTGTATAAGCTGAATCAACAAAAGCTTATAATTGAAATAGGTAATGTGTAGCTCATGAGGAAAAAGGAAAGTGCAACATACAATGCAAATGTCTGCTTTAAAAATACTCATAAACAATTAGGCCTTAATACTTCTCAAATAGGTTGTCTTAGCTAATAGATATCAAAATAGATGCATGCTCATGGAAGTCTAATGCAACTCTTAAACTCATGTAATCATGAGGGGTTTCCAACAAAGCACACCTCCGATCAAAACAACTCAACCCATGTAGGGTTCCTGAACTAAATCTCATCAAAACACCTCATAACAAATCCAACAGATTAGCCTACGTAGGGCCTAAAAAAATTAAAATCATGTAACACATGTAGGGTCTCTACAAAATGGAAATCTCATATGGCCTATGGAGGGTCCTTGACAAAACTAAAATCTTGAAAATAAATGGTGGGCAACTAATGCTATCTTCACCTATTAATGTCACTCGATGATTGGGTCTAGAAATTGGTCATAAGACCAATGTAGCCCATAAAAATCCCCTAGGGCATCAAGGGTTAGCTTGGAAAAATCTCTTAAAGCATCAAGGGTTAGCCCACAAAAATCCCCCTGGGCATCAAGAGTAGTGGGCAACTAATGCCATTTTCACCTATTAATGTAACTCGATGATTGGGTACCTGAACTAAAATAGGCCAATAGACCAATATAGGCAGCAAAAATCCCCTAGGGCATCAAGGGTGGTGTGCAACTAGTGTTGTCTTCACCTATTAATGTCACTCGGTGATTAGGTCCCAAAACAAAATCCTTAGAATCAGAACAGTACTTTGAAAATCATGCATATATAGAATGATATGTAACCACATAAGGGTACAATGCAAGAGATATCCATGTAACAAAACTCATTTGTGAAAAAACATGTGAAGCTTAGTTTAAACCAAATGGAAAATAATAGCTCATACTCACACCAAAACCAAAAGCTCTAAATTCTTCTTCTAACTTTCCAAATCGACAATAGCATAAAAGTCCCAACAAGCCATGTGGATGCAATGATATTAATATGGAATTCATTAGATAAAATGTAGGTGGAGACAATAAAGTGAGAAGCATAATAATAGCATTAATGATTAACTATCATATGAAATAAAACAAACGACAAAGTTTGGAGCTAATTAAATTAAGAAGAGACCACCAACTAACAATGATAATATAAATAAACATCTCAAGTATAGAGAAACCAAGGCAACTTCAAGTATAAAGAATAGTAATAATTTTTCCTTTTAAAATTTCACAAGAATCCAATCTTATTTCAATCAGTCATAGAGAAAAACTTAGGATTTCAATGAATCAATGGTAGTATTGAAACAAGCCTAAATATGAATAAATCTAGTGATACCTATATGGAATCCAGAACTTCCTATAAACAAGGGCTTGTACCAACACATAATGGAAGAAATCCACTCCATAGGATCAATAGAATCATCAAACATATATGGATTTAGTAACAAGTGATGAAAATATGTTGTATCACTTAAAATAACAATAAAAAATAGAGGAAAATGTAGAAAAATAGGAGAATAGAGCAAACAACTTAGGAACTCACTAATCATCCATAGATTTAGTTCTAAGATAAAGGAAAATTTATGAAACTTTAAAGACTTAGCAAATAAGTGATATAGAAAGCTAAATACCAACAAAAATGAAGATTACACAAGAAGAAAATAATAGAAGAACAAAAGAGTAGCACATCATGTGTGAACACTCACTAAAATCTCATAGATTTTCAAATCAAATGATGTGAACCCACCAAAACTTCATAGATTAACAATAAAATGGTGAAAAAACTAAAATACAATCATACTGAAGAATATCCATGAAAAAAATGATAGGAAATCAAACAGAGTAGGACATCATGGATGAAAATTCACTTAAAATCTCATAAATCTATACATCAAGTGATGAAAACTTGCCAAACTTCATAGATAAAACAAATCAAGTGATGGGAACTGAGATTTCATCCAAAATAAAGAATACCAATGAATAAAAACATAATAATCCAAAGGAGTCGCACACCATGTATGAAAACTCACCAAACCTTAATCTCTTACTTGTTTAAGCTCCAAATCCTTTCAAAACCTCTTTCCACTTTATTCTATTTTCTGTAAAATGATTAAGTTTAGTTTAAATTTAATAAGGCAAGAAAACCTACAAAGAAAATAAGCTATCTCAACAGATTTTTAGAGCGAGGAGTGAAGCTTACCCAAATTGGGGAAGAACTCTCACAAGTAGCTCCCATCATTCTCTAACCCTTTTCCTCTTTGTTTTAATGAGGTAAAATGACCTAATTGAAGTGTTTCTTAGGATTATAACCTACCCAAGATGAGATCACACATGTTTAGGGGACCAATAAGTAAGTGTCACATAAAAAATACCATTTTGGGTAATTTTTAGCTTCTTTTATTTTATGATTTTTGGGACCCGAGTCCTCGCCTCGATAGGCAAACCCTTGGACCCCCCTTGGCAAGCACTCGAGCACCCCCTCAGTGAGCGCTCACCTCAATAGGCGAGCCCTCGGCCTGAGAAACCCAGAAGTTTTTCAACAAAAACCACTATGGGGAAAATGATCATAATTTTCTCTAGAAAACTCGGAATTAAAAACCATTTATCCCATTGGAAACTAGACTTAAAGATATTTCCATATGTATATGGATAATTCCATAATTCACTCTGTATTGGTGTTGGTGGGCCCATGAATTTTCTCCAAATATGTGGGTCTATCAACACAGACACCTCATGGTAAAATGGGCATAACTCCTAGAAAACTCATAATTACACACCGTTTATTTTTATGGAAAGTAGACTCCTAAATATTTCCATTAAGGTATGGCATGACTCTCAATTATCTTGGGATGCATGTCAATGGGCTCGCAAATGTATCTCAAATGCGAAATTAGGATAATTTTCAAATTTGACCGGTTCGAGTCCCAACTTAGGTCTTACACTTATAACTTGGTCCAATGGGTTTCTAAACCACTATTTGGTCTGTTTTAACATGTGAAAAGATAATTTTACCCTTATATGTGTTAAATTACCTTTTTATCCTTTAAATGTAATGCGGACACATAGAGGTTAGACATGAGGTCTACACCTTGCTATTGAGAGCTAAATAGGAGAAGTGGACCCTACTTATGGGGGTTAAACATGATATATGAACCATGTTCTTGGGGGTTAAACAAGAGTAAGTGGGCCCCTCCATTAAGGCATGCTTTCAAATCATCCATAATCCCAACTCATAACTCATTTGAATCATTCCATAACAATCTATGAGTAGTTTATATGATACCATTAACTATTTTCATCATAGCAAGAGTCAACATGCATCATAATCAATTTCTATATATGCAATCAAATCGATTTCTTCATTTTTACAATAATATGTTAAGAGATGCTTAACTCCAATTCAAGTATTCATGTTTTTCATGACAAACCAAACTTTTTATGCATAAATGACTTATCATTGAGACTATAGGTTCATAGATTCTTAACTCACATGCTTTCAAAACTCACAAAATCTAATATCTTAAGGAAATAGATATAGATATAATGTAAAACCACTATTATTTACAAATTAAATTAGGGATTTCTAAGATCCTAGCATAGTATGGCAATATCTCATCATAAAACACCACAAGAGTTACGCTTCCTAAGGTCCTAGTAAAAGGCTTCACAAACATATGAGGAAACATTCATAAACTCAAGGTTTCACCATCACAAGACCTCTAGGAGCCTAAGAACAAGTAAAAAGATAGCAAACTTTGTGTGATTACTTACTACAAGCTTCAAGTCTTCCTAGCCAACAAGATCCTCAAGTAAGACTTCTTTTCCCTTTAAATATTCTTCTTTTTCTAAAATTATGTTATTAATTCATGGTTAAAATCCATAAACTAGGAAGAAATTACAAATTAAAAAAGGAAAAACCCTAGATCTAAGCATTAGAGACTTACATTGCTCTTAGAGAATGAGAGCTCTCTACTTTTCCCTAAAAGTTCTAAAGTTCCCCCATCTCTTTAATTCTCCCTCTTCTTATGATAGAAAAACCTTAAATGGGGTAAAAATAAGATTTGTGGTCATTCTTTAGCGTTTCCCCACGAAAATAAGACAAAACCCATGTGTTGGCACAATCCAAAAATGAAATCTGGGTCAGGTTAGGTGCCACGGACGACTAGCGGGCGCCTGCACTCCCCTAACACAAGCCTTCGCGGGTACTCGAATCCCTGCACAGACACCCCACAGTACAATGACTATGACTTTCTCTAAAAAAACTCTAAATTGGGTGAAGTTTATTGGGTTGGAAACTAGATTTCAAGATATTTCTATGTGTATATGGCTTACACTCTAATTCATCTTACAATTTTATTGGTGTATCTCCAAAGTTACCTCAAATCGGTGAACCTGACAGCACAGACCCTTCTATGAAAAAACAGTTATAACTTCCTATAGGAAACACCTATTCATACAAGTTTATTTTATTGAAAATTAGACTCCTAGATCTTTCCAACAAGGTATTGCATGACCTCCAATTCTCTTAGGATTGGTGTCAGTGGGCTTACAAAGACCTAAATGCAAAATTAGGATAACTTTTGAACTTGACAGGTTTAAGGCTCAACTTAGGTCTTGCACTTCTAAATTAGTTCAAATGATTCCTAAACTACTATAAGGTATGTTTAAACATGTTAAAAGACAATTTTACCTTTATCAGAATGAAATTATGGTTTTACCCCTTAAGTGAAATGCAGGGTACTACACCTTACATGTTATGCACTATTTTTTAAAGTTATTTTATTTTTCAAAGGCTTTGAAATTCTAGTTCTATGTTTTTGTAGAATGACATCATCTGGCTCATGTGTAAATGTCCCATGTGTTCTAGTTTATTAAAAAGGTCCAACACTGGGATCAATCTAGACCAAGATTTTTATCAATATTACAGTAAATTTATGTCATTAAATATCTTTATACATCCAGTTCAAATTGAATATGATAAGGAATTTCTCTTCTTATTGTGTTTCATTGTTGAATGCAGAATACGGAGGAATGTCACCAATTTGTGATGTGTGACGAGTTTGGTGGGGTAGAGGGTCAAGGAGTTATGGTAGAAGGCAACAAACATGGAGACAACAAGTATGAATGAGGATTTGATGTGTTTGAAGGAAGAAATCTCAGACGTTTCAACGTTGAAACAAGATGTCTTGATTGGGAAGTGAAGTTAGGAAAAATTTAAACAAATACTTTATATTCCGGTTGTAATAGTAATTGTATTAATTAACGAAATTGAGGAGTGCAATTCTGTTTTTATTTTGTTTGGATTATTGAGAAACTATGCCTAACTTAACATTGTGGTTGGGTTTTGAATGAATTTAGTGTATTTGGTTTAGAGGGTGTCTTCTCCCTTGTTGTCTTTGTTATTGCCGGATTGTGTTTTGGATGAATGGTTTTCAGCTAGGACAACTTAATTAGAAATGTTGAGTTAGAGAGAAGCAAAAGCTTAGAAAACAAAATGGGTACAAGAGAGACTGTTATTGATAAATACGAAGTAGAAATTTTATTGTTAAAAGAATGAATTTTTTCTTGTAAGGGACGATCTCTTCTATTGACATGATGCTAAGAGATGGCAGATGGTTTTATCAACAATGGGACCAACATTGGATCTTAGGTCCTTGCATCTGAATCCATGTTTGATGGCAAATGGGTAACTTACATTTGTTTTCTAATGAAAGAACTAAAGCAAAGAGCAATATCATTACATGGGTCAAGCTCTGCAGCTCATCATCCGGGTTTGTTCATCAACTATGCCCTATTGCTCTAATGGTTCATCTACTGTTATTAAAACAAGAGATAACATGATTAGAAAAGACAACCGGTTTATCTTTATTGATATCTTCTATTAATATCTTTTATTAATATTTTTTTTCTCATTTTTATTAAACCCTCACCATTTTTTTTTTAATTAATTTTTTTGGAGGAGGGAGTTGAATGTAAAGATTTGAACCTCAAGATTCTTGTCTAACATGGAAAACTAACTGAAAGAGTAGGGAAACTAACAGTTTTATTTTTTATTTTTATGGGTACTAAGAAACCATTGATAGAGTAAATCAAAGACCAAAAGTGCAGAAGTTAAGAGAGATTGAATTGATTAGTAGTCATTTATGGATAGATTCCATGTATGAATGATTTGGAATTCTTCAAGAGATTGGTTTTATGAGCAGAACAGAACTGATGTGTTCATGATTTTATTCTCAATAGCTTCAAATCTGTCCATATTCCATTAAAGAAAAAAAGGTAAAGAAACAATGAATCAATTGTTTTCCTATATTTCACTTTCAGTGCTTTATAGGCTTGCAATTGGCTTTGAAGATTCAAAGTTCTTTCCAGAGACAACTCATCTGATCTCACATAAAACCAACCCAGGACAAAACCACTAAGAAAATCAAATGTCATAATAAATATACCACTTTCTAAAAACAAGTCATACCACTTTCAAATGTCATAATAAACAAATTATTGCACAAATATAGTTGACTGTCGAAAATAAACTCTTCTTGATCATAAACATTGCAAAATTTGGCTTCCATTGCTCTTATAGAAATTTTGATATTTCAGCTTCCACACGTCTAGAAAAATATGTTGTATGCCACAAATACTAAAATCTCAGCTTCTATGCATCGTTGAAGTTTAGAGAAAGAGTGCATCATTGAAGCTTAGAGAAGGGGTGGCATTTCCTTCTATCAAATGTTCAATGGTGATTGCTTCTTTAACGCTATCAAAAACCACATTGCACAACTCATTAAAAGCAAGCATTGGGAAGGGCTCCTGTACAAGAACACCAACCTATACAAATCCAATGTCAAATAAAATGTTCACCTAAGAAAAAACCCCAAATGTATTTCTTACACAATTCAAGGATAAGATCCATGAAGAAAATAATAAAACAGAGCATATGTGCACCTGAATTTGCTTACTCATAAAAAATGACATAACCATTCAATAGAAATAAAAAGCACCCCCATGCTGGAAAGAACAGGTGATCGTATTTTAATCAAGTCCTTTTAAGTTCCTCTATGTCAGATTAGTCCTTCTATCATTTCCATAGTTGTACCTATGTACCTATGCACATCAAAGTAAGATTAGAAAAAGTTTTGTTGCGTTAGTGATGAACACTCAAGCTAAGCTATATATGATTCTAATTTTTTTTCTTTTAAACAAGCACTTAAAAAACAAGAACTAACCTTCTATTAAGTTGTTCAAAAAATTTCATATAATATGGAACAAAAAGTATGACATACACATTTCACCCAAAAATTTGTCATTTCTAAAGCTCAAAGAGGTCAGAGCTCAAGCACCATTGACCATCTGCCACTAACCCTTCAGCTATGCTTAAACAATTATAGGCATTACAAAGATTGATTAAAACATCCATGCTTAAACAAATATAAGCATTAGAAAGATTGATTAAAACAATAAGTCAGTTTAAAGTGATCATTTAAATTAAAATATGTGTAGTACAGTAAGAGCTGTATTAAATAGAAAGCATTAGCTCAATATCAAAACACAAAAAATAAATAGAAAAAGATAAACATCAAATTTAAAAACATCCCACAGAGAAGAACCCTCAAATTTCCCTTGGTTTGCTACACTCCCAAATAATCTAAACATTAAAACATACTCTCCTAAATATTGAAACATCAGGGAATATAGACGAAAAGGAAACAAAATGAAGACAAAATCTATACATCAAAGATAGGCTAAAAAATTACCTCAAAGATGGAAGGAACTAAACTTTTGAGTAAAATGTCTCACACCCAAATACTTGAGAGAAGCAGAGTCCACAAACTGATTGAAAATCACATCCTGAAACTTTCTGTAGGAAAAATAAATGTATTGTTAATTGGACATAAAACAATACAAGCATCTTGTTGTTGTTTATTCACCAAAAAGATTCAGTTCCATATTCAGTAATTAGAAGAAGAAAAAGTATTTACTTAAAAAAATAGCAAAGTTTATCCACCCACAACTACAGAAACAGTTTAAAGTAGATAAAATGGAACCAAAGACTTGGCCAAAAGGAAGATAGAAGGGAAAAGTAATTGAGAAGAGCACGAGGAGAGACGAAGAAGGTAGAGACCTTGTTTACAGGGTGCCCGCGAAAAATTATCCGTTTTGTGGATTTTTCCTATATCACGAAACCACATGAATCAAATGTGAGAATGTAATTATTATCCTAAGCTAACTTGTGAAGAAATAAAATATTGGGTGAGATATTAGGAACATGAAGGATGTTTCAAAGATGGAAATGAGAGGAGGGTGTGGATAGAATTCCATTACCGGTGTGGTGGATGGGGAGAGATGTCCCATTACCTACAGCCACTTTTATCCGAGCTGGTGTAAGGCCTATGGATCGAAACAGTCTTGATAGGGGTTGTTGATAACAGGGTAGGTGCAAATGAAGAGATGACTGACAACCCTTTGAATTTGGGACAACTGAAGATAGGGTAGGTGCAAATAAGCAGTGAAATATGCAAAACTGATGTCAATTATAGTTTATATTAGTAACAATAATTGAACAAGTCAGGGAGGAGACGACGAAAAAGCTGAAACTGCCAAATTAACAGAAGAACAAGAATAGAAAGCCGCGAAGACGAAGATGAAGAATCAGAAGCTACAAACATGAAAGTAGCTGTCCTCGAGATTACACTATACAAATGAAAATTACGTACAAAATTACACTAGGGATACTGAAATTACTCTATAAAAACCAAAATTGCAAATGGATTTTCTGAAATCACTCAACAAGACAATTGATCTTTCACCAACTAAAACTGGGTAAAATGGGCACTTGGTCTTTTTGAATGGTTTTAGAAAAAGAGGAGAAAGGGAGAGAATGGTGATGACTGATGAAAAGAAATAAGCAAAACGAAGGGACTAAGGAGCTTTAAACTTGGAGAAGAATGAGAGAGGGTGAGGCTTTTCATTTAAGGGTAAGTGTCATTTTGAATGATAAAAGAGGAAAAAGAGGAGATGAGAAAAGTTTGACTGAAAAAGCGGTTATTTTTTGTGCACAGACCAGTCTCTGGTAAGTGGAAGTATAGATAGAATGACCTTAAGATCAACCATGGGTGTGTAAAAGGAAGGAAGAGTGTCACGCCCCGGATCCAAACACCAACACATGACAGATAGGGAGTTTCTAAAACCAATGCTCACCTCTAAAATAAAGGAAAACGTGTCTCCATGGGCTTACTTACCAAAATTTCGGCAGCACCTCCCCGTAACTGGGACCCATGGGGACAAGTGTCCCATATCAAAAGGCTATAACACCTGATAAACAACAATTTATAGTAATATCCATCCATAGAAATAACTGCATGCGAACCATCTAACTATCCATAGGGTAACCATTTTCATTCATAAGGGAAAATATATATACATGCCACCAAAATACATCCTTGGTTACCAATATAAGTACTAACCCAGTAACCATACAAAAATGGGTTATACCCCAAATACAAGGTGACTCATAAAAATACCTGGAATGGAGAATACACAGAACCACCCTAGACGAGGACTGTACATCCCTCTATACATTATACACCAAGATAAAACTACAAAATACATCAAAGATGGCGAGTGTCATTAAAACTGGGGATCTGATTGGCCCGAAGTACCAAGAATGTCTCTATCTGAAAAATAGTGGTTAAATCATGGGTGAGCTACACTAGCTCGTAAGGGATCCTTATATCCCACAATTTATAGTACACACACACACCTAGCAATGCAACAAGACAAACATGCACCATAGCAATAATAAAATGTCAAGCAAGCTCAGCAGTCATATATAAACATAATTATCCAGTTTTAGGCATAAGTAAATTTTCAACTCATCCCAAAGAGTCCATCCTGCTAGATCATTATAACATGACAATTAATAAACATCATTTTTATATAAAGGTGCATAAAGAGCTAATATAAAACTACAAACTTGGCACTCTTAGGTGCTAACATCTCATTTGACTGTCAGATCCAGGCTAAGCAATATTAACCACACAGAAGTTGTGCAAATCAAGTCTCAAGCGCTGTATAAACGCATACTGCAAACTAGACCCCACTTAGTGGTGGCCAACCACTAAACAGCTCTGGCAAATCCGGGGATCCCATCTGTGCCTAAATACACAGGGAAGGCAATAACCATAAGTTATGTCCCGCGAACCCCACTTAGTGATCTTCTCACAAGAAGTCACATGGGCAGCTCCAGATAAATCTGGGGGTTCCTTCTGCGCCTCCCTACGCAGGGATAGGCTAACTCTGGTGCGTCCACCAGGCCTCACCCATGGAGCACCATGCAAAAGTATAAGTTGTTAAATTGCAAAGATATATATATTCATGCAAGGCATGCCCACTTGGGTTGTTTCTAAAGGGTTAATATACCCTAAGAAGTATATCGACAAAAGGGGACAATCCCATTCCATAAAATTTAAATTCTCACAATGTCGGGTTCTCAAAACCCCCTTCTCATGGACCACTACATGAAATTCTTTAAAGAGATATGCATAACACAAAAATAAATAACACAATTTAGAGTAGCTTCTTTCTATCTATTCCATTTTCTACTCTTTTACATTTAAGAACCAATAACAACCAATAATTATAGAAATTGCTATGCAAATAATCTATAAAAACAAGAATAATAGATTATGCATTTGCTAAATTCTATAATCGCTAATTTCATGTAAAAATAGGTTTAGAAATCTCAACCCTACTAAATGGCTTAATTATTTTAGGTTAACCTTAAAGATAAACTTGCATGCAATAACTATTTACAGACAACAATTAATTTATACCTTCTAAATAAAAGAGAACATTTCTAACAGTTAATATATGTATTGTTCATCAAATATAATCTAAAAGAACCAACTACCAAGAAGAGAAAATGCCAAATCAGACATACAACTCACTATAAATAGTGAAATACAAAAACCACTTACCCGATCTAGGGAAATCTGGGCCAAACCCCACTTTTCCTTCCCTTTTTCTCGTTCTCCTTCTCTTTTCCCTCCTCTCCTGCTATTTTCTCCCTCTCTTGTTGATGCTTTGTAGGTTTTTCACTCAACGGGGTGAAAAACCCCTCTTTGCATTCGATTTATACGTCTTTTATTTTTCTTTTTCCAATTTACCCTTGCAAGAATAAATAGCGTTAGGGGTATTACAGATACAAATAATTTTCTTACTAGTCATTGCTAAGCTTGAAAGCAATCCTGTTTTCACTTTTCACCCAAGATAAAAGCAGGCAATCTTGTTAAGTGCTAGTAAATGGCGTACGAGTAGAAACCGGAACTATAAAGCAGCATTATAAACCTGTGGATTAACGTATATATATTATTAATAACAAAACAAAGAAATCTCTTTATTTACAGAAAATGAGGAACCTGCAATGCACACCTTTTGTCTATATTCAAGGGAACGGTTGTGCCTCAAGGGAGGAATTCCATTTTCTTGTAAATGAATGCTCAATTTTGTTTTCATCTCTTTATAACCTTAAAAATGGTTCCCTTTGTCCTCTGTATGGTAGATATTAGCAGAAAAGGAATAATACATTGGAAATGTTAGAATTAAGCATAGTTTTGAAAACTGGACCAGCCGGCCAACCCGGTTGAACCTGAACCAGCACCCTAAATGATTATGTATGAGCTCAAAACCGTAATCTCTCAAAAACCGCAGAAAACCGAACAAAATCGATAAAAACCAACTAGTTTTTTACAAACCTGGTTCTAATATAACCAACCAATTTTTATTTTTTTAGCAAATTAAGAAGCAAAAATTAGAAATGTGCCTTTTCAAATTCCAATTCCACTTTCCATGAATTGTTTTTACTTTTTTTGCATTTTATTATATTTGTTGGTATGTTTAAAAATTAAAAACCCAATCATAAGTCTTCTAATGCATTATGATTTATTTTTATTTTTATTTATTTATTTATTTATTTTGTAGTTTATTACATTTTACTCATATGAAGCAAACTACAATTAGACCATGTAAACCAACGGTCGAAACTGGTTGGATCTGACCGTCCACCTTACTGGTTCGATGGCCGGTCTAGTTCTCAAAACTATGGAATTAATCATGGTTAGCGATTTTGGTAATCTTTCACCCACATTAACAAGAGAAAGGAGAGAACTTACATGTCGTAAATTCCATAATTATCATGATCATTCCAGACAATATCCCAATGCCTGTTTAAGGGTATTTAATTCAGTTGAACAACAACGAAAGGATAAATCTCAATTCAAGGAATTATTACTTGTTAATATGGTTTTATTTTGTAGAACATGGTTATGGGGTTTTTCCAATGAGAGGACAAGAAGGGAAATATCATAGTTTGGTTTTCTAATTATTTTTCTCCCATGCTTTACTTTTCACTCTTATGATTCGATCAATAGCCTGTTTTGCCAAAGAAAAATCTATCCCATCAGTTTACATGTCACTTATCATAATAAATTGTCAATTTTTATAACCTGTTTGGAGTCACCTGAAATGTAATCGTTTCATTTGAGTTTCCCAAGGCATTTATAGCCATGAGGTGATGATTTGTAATAAACTAAATCAAATTTATACTGATTTGTTAACTACAATTAGAAATGAAGTCATTTCAGGTTTTTCTATAAAATGAAATGATTAATGTTATCAGGCACAAGTCGGTGCAAAATCTGAATGGTTTCATTGCAAAACCATCTGTGGCTAAAAATCCCGGAAACTCAAATGAAATGATTGCATTACAGGTGGCTGCCAAACACAGTCTTATTTAATAGGGCACTTAATACTTGTCTGTTATGGTTAGGAACATGGTTTTAAAACTCAGAATCGGAGGAATCGGTCCTGACCGATTTTCAAGTCGGATTAATCGATCCAGACTGATTCCGAGTTGACTTGACCGATCCAGTGAAAAAAAAAACTTTAAAATGTTTTGAAATTCAAAATTTGAAAAAAAAAAATCAAAAAAATAAATAAATCTCAAACCGATTCTCGATCCAGATCGACCAATCCAAGCTGATTCACACTTGGATCGGCCGATTCCCGAGTTAGATCGACCGAATCAAAACAAATCACGAGTTGACCCTGAAAATCGGATCGGCTCAACCGATTCTGAGTTGGATCGACCAATTTGACTCAGAATCGGCCGAGTTTTAAAATCATGGTTAGAAACCATCTATTTCAAATATGGGCCTAATCCATGGACCAAAGACACCGATAATTCAGGCCCAGACAAGGCCTTCAAAGTCCTTTTTTGTCACATTGAGATGAACCTAATCCTGATACATTAACATGACCTAAGTAGCGAAACCTTTGCTTAATTCAACCCATCATGACCAAAAGGTGAGGGCCAATTTCATTCAAAAGCTAGATGATTGGGTCCATCCATGGCTGGGCCAGGCCTGAGCTTTTCTTGGTAACAACAGAAGGTTGAGCTCAGCTGATCTGCCCTAACCCACCAAAATTCAACCTAACCCACAGTCTATCAGATGAGTCTACTCCTAGGACTGTCAACGGTCAAATATGAAATGGATATAGGTATATAAATATTTTTATTGTTTATTTAATCAAGTATCGGATCAAATATGAATATTTTGCAGATATTTACGAAAACGGTAACAACCTAAGAATTATAGAGATACAAAACGATTGATAAACCAATGAGAGAATGGAGAACTTGTTACTAGGAGCTTTCTTTCATTCAAATTAGGAATGGGAACTAAGAAATGGTTTAAGGTTAAGGTTATAGTATTCATATGTTGTATTCTACATAACATTATCCTACAATATTATAATATAAGTATTAATTATAGACTAGTTTCAACGGATACGGATATTTAGTAGAATAATCGAATCAAATATAGATGCATTCAAATCAAATTGTAGCAGATTTAATACAAATAGAATATGGATAATAATCAGATAGTTGACAGCCCTATCTACTCCCACCCCAAAGTGATCCTCGACTGGGTTACCAGCTCATGATGGACCCATTTCAGTAGGTTTCAACTACCATTTTCAGAGTTGTTTAATTTGAAGGGCGTGGATTGTGTCTTCTAAATGGAGCATCTCTCTACTTGGTGCCGAGTATTATTTAGTTATTTATTTTGGGTATGGCCACTTGGGCTCATTTGACTGCCGCGCAGAGTGGAATTGGCTGTGGGACTTACATATCACACTGCATAACTGCTGTCAAGGGGACTCGACCCCTATCCTCTCTTTTTGAGAGATCAATGCCACAACCACCCAAGCAAGGTGGTCTTGTCTTAGTGCTGGATATTTTTTAACACAAGTTTATCTCTAAAGCTTTTTTATTTTTTACCTACTTTTTCTGTATTGTGTATTTTCGAAAGATAGAACATTTAGCTGGTATGGGATGGTTATCGAATCAAACATGCATAGAGTGACACAAGTTTCATTCTCAAAGTTCACCAAAATCCGGAGTTAATGTTGTTTGTAAGGTACCCACACAGGAAAATCTAAGGTTTGGAGCTACAAGACCCGCTAACCAATTTAGGTCACCATAAGTGAGGTTTGGGATCCCCAACTGAATCGGGTACTCTGCTGCCATCCGTGTTGCTTCAATCACTGGATGAAAAAAAAATTAAGGGTATTTTGATAGAGGAGAATGATTGTCTGTTTTGAAACGGGCCCCCTCTAAAAGGTGTGCCATTGATTAATATATGATGTGTTTTTTGACCTCTTAACTTTTTCAATTGAACAATTTTTTGGACGTTTTTACCTAAAAAGCAATACATGTAGTTCACCATATACAATTTATGTTTTTTTGTCGGGTGGAAATGATTCCTCCCAACAACCTTTGTGGATCCCAAAAATAAAAAACCACTCTTATATCTATCTAACAGAGAGCTTCTTTATCAACCAGAGAAATAAGAAAAAGAGGAAATGGTGCAAGCAGATATGCTATGGTCACAGATGATCACATATGCCGAAGGCAAATGAGTCTTTATTTGTTAATTTTTTTTTTAATTAAATAACCTTTTGTCTTATACTGCCAGCATCGTGCCTGCAGATAGTTGTTAAGTTCAACCTAATTTAGTCTATTTTCCAAAACTCACCTCCTAATATAATCTTTCCTTTTCAATGCAATGGAAGATTTCTTGCCATATTCTCTGGATTCGGATTCTTAGCCTCTGTTCCACGTTTATGGTTCTCCATGAATGTGGGGTCCTTACACTTTTTGAGTATGTTTTTCAAAAAGTGTAGAGGTCCACCCCCTTCGTGTCTGTGAAACACCGTGGAGCACTATAAGCGTGGTGCAGAGGATATGAATCCATTCCTTGCCATCTTTAAAACCCTCTTAGTGGTTGAACTAATTTTCCTAAATTACTTACTCTATATTCTCTTAAAATCTCTCCTAAATTTAAAATTAAATTTTCTAAATTGAATTCCCTTGATCTCAACCTTCACATGTCTCCCGCTCTCTATTTTTTTTTCTTTTTTCAGTTGAGAGGCTAAAAGTAAAATCCCACAAATCCTATTAATTGCCTTAAATTTTGTTGCCTATATCCTAAATCTTCGCATTCTCTAATAATTATTTAATTTATCTTTTTTAAATTGCTTACCATATCCACTCCTAAATTAAAATATTCAACTTTATAAATTGAATTCTCTTTCTCTGCACCTTTCATACGTCTCCTCTTTATTTTTTTTAGGTTGAGACACTAAAATCCCTAAATCCTACTAATTATATTAATTTCCTTTATGCTTATTTTTTCTCTTCTTAAAATCGATCATTCTTAAATCTTATTTTCTTAATCCTATTAATTCTTCAGTCTCTCTCTAATTTTTTTTCCTTTTATTATAAAACATCCAAAAAATAAATAAATAAATAAATAAATAAATAAATATATATATATATATATTTTGCTAAGGACAAAAAAATAAAACTCTAACTTGGGCTCTCTTTCTTTTTGTATTAAACATCCTAAAAATAAAAAATTAAACTTACACGTATCTTTAATATATTCTTTTTGTTTATATATATATATATATATATATATATATATAGAGAGAGAGAGAGAGAGAGAGAGAGAGAGAGAGAGAGAAAGAGAGAG
>JAOXJP010071892.1:0-15268 GCA_025762735.1 Platanus orientalis
AAAGAGGGACATGGCAGCTTGTAATTTAACAGCAGATAAGGCCCTAAACAGAGCGGAATGGCGGAACAGGATTCGTGCAGCCGACCCCAAATAGTTGGGATAAGGCTGTTTGTTGTTGTATCATTTCACTATGACTAAAGAAACATGACATCCTTATTATATACATAATGAGGTCTTGAATTCTAACTCAGTAAACCCAGGCCCTTAAATTATTGTCTCAAGTGAGAAAAGCTTGTATAAAAATGTGGGTCTATTTTTAAGTGATAACACCAACAGAGTGCCTAATATTTCTTGAGCCAAAAAAAAAATCAAGACTTCATCTTTTTATATGAAAGTTTTTGTAAAAAAAAATGCTTAGAAATTCCACAAGAATGTTTAGAGAATAATCTTAAATAAAGGCTCTCAATGACTTATGAAGTGCAAAAATAGTTGAAAAGGTGTCCTAACTGAAGTTTACAAGAGTTTAAACAATTAGATTAGAGGTTAATGTGATTGGAATTAAATAATTAACTCCAACTCAAGTAGGCCACAATTTCTTTCATCTAGAAGACAACAAGAGTTGGTTCCCCTGGGGCACAATAACTTTCATCTTGGAGGTATCAAGTCTTAATTATAAAAAAAACTTATTTATTTAGGTCCAAAAATTGTACCTGAAAAATGGTCATTTTGGCGCACTACAGTCTCTGAACCTTCAAACTGCAATTATATACCAAGAAAAAAATATGAAAAGAAGCATCAAAGGAAGACTTATTCATGCCACACAGAAGCATTATCTGCCAGAAAAAACTGAATTCATCACTTAGTATCAACATCATGTTTGTATTTATTTTCACTACTTGAAATACCAAGCATCATGCACCAAATACTAATGCAATTTGTCTAGGATGTGAAAACAAAATTCGATTTGTAGAAATATGAATAGAGGAATATGCATGCATAAATTCATCAGTTCTGGATTGTGTCTGCATTTTTTCTTCATATCCAATGCTCTTTTTTGTATTTCTTCATTAATTTGATTTTGGTAGAAAAAGAAAAGAGATAACAGAAGAGATTACAAAAGAAAAAATTCTGATCTCAGAAAATTTTATAGTTGTTTCTGACGTGTGACAGGGTTCTACAGTTAAAATTTCATAAAATTTCGATAAGATTTGAGGGGTCAAATCAAAGAATTTCAGAAAAAAGTGAAGGTGCTTTAATAGAGATTTTAAGAGAAGGAAGAAGAAGGAAAAAAGAAGAATATGACAGAAATAATGAAAAGAGAGTAGTATAAAAAGAAAGATAAAGTTAGAAAGAAACTAAAAGAAAAAGAAAAAGAAAAGAGATTTACCTTGAAGGAGAGAAGGAGCTTGTGGCTACACCTATGGAAGAAGAGAGAAGGGAGCCATGAGTAACATCAACCCTTGGAGAAGAAGAACATGGCTACAGCCACACCTTGGGAACACTAAAATCTTCAAAAACTTGTTTATTCTTTACTAGCAAATTATGTAGGAGGAATTGTCTTTAAATAAGCTTACAACCTTAAGCAATTGGAAACTTGCCAAAATTAGAAACTTCTTAAAATCCTAAACTTGCTAGTCAAATTTTCTTAAAACATAAAACTTTCGAAAACTTATTTTCTTAAAAATTCAAACTTAAGATTTGTAAAAAACACTATTCCCGTTTTTAGTGACTACCCCTTAATAATTTGGTTATAACTTTCCCAAATCACCTCGGATTTGCACAATCTTGGTCTCATTTGAAAGGTAACTGAATAACCTATCTAATTACACCAAAATCAAGCAAAAGAGTCAAGTTTTGACCTTTGAAAAAGTGGGCTAAACATAAAAAACGGGATAACTCTAAAAAAACCAAAGTTTGACACTATTGGCCTTATTACATAGACACAAAAAATGTTGCACCCCCCCTTAAAATACCCTAAACACCTAATTACCATGAACATCTTTCCTTGGCCTTCTTTCCTTGATAATTCTTGGGCTTGGGCTTCCAAATAGGATAGACTTTCTCCAAAAATTGCAAAGCTGCTGCATTAAGGAGTCTTTTTAGTTAGTTTCTTATTGGTCAAGTCTTGTTTAGAGTTAATAAAAGGTAGTCTATAAACATGAAGGAGATGGAGTGATGTAATAGATAGAAAATTTATGGTATTGAATGAAAGTTTATTTTGATTGAGGTTTAACTGTGTGAAATCCTTGGTAAGATTTTTTTCTTTTCTCTTAAATTATTTTTATTTTTATTTTTCTCATTTGATCTTTTATATTCTTCTTATATTAATTCTATTGAAAATTTGCTATATATATATATATATTTGATTTTGTTAGTGACAAAACCATCCTAAAGCCTTTTCCATTTCATGGAGTCACCCTTCTTTTGCTTTACATCTACTAAAAATTTTAATCTTTTGATTTGCTAATGTTTTTCTTTAAAACTTCTATAAACCCATATTGTTAACCCTACCGTTCAACCCACTACTATTCTTCATATTTCAGTATTGGATTTCTTTAATCCATAGTTTGTCCAGCATCAACTTGGTACAAGAGTAAAACTTGGAGGATTGTTTTAGTTATCAGGACTTGGTTTGTTCTTTCTTTTGGGAAATACTCAAAAGTTCTAGTTAGTGGCAATTATACAGAGAACTTGATCTTAACAAGTTTTGTTGAGAAGATCTTACAAGATATTATAGATCAACTATATTGTGGGCCCATTACCCATAGGAACACAACATATAAGCTGTCCTGCATCAGATTCTCTTCATGGTTGGGTTTTCTTTCTTTAATTTCCTTTTTAAAAAAAAGAAAGAAGGTATATTCCTATTTTGTTTTTTTTTTTTAAAGTAAGAATTCTGATTTTTTGTCTTGTTTTAGGTTCTTTTAGTAGAATAAGGGGGAACCTGGACCTATAAATACATGTACACTCGAGTGTTCTTGCTTTGGTGGATTCCAAGGTGTTGTTAATGGTGGATTCCATTAATGATAGTTGTGGTGGACTCCATAACAATTCAAGGTGGACTTCTTGAACCTCTCTTTCTTCTTTTATTCTCCTTTCATTTAATTTTACTCTGGGAGCTCTTAATGCATTTTATTTAACCCCTTCTTCACCCTATAAACCATATTTCTGCATTTGTTTAGTTTCCTATAGCTGCCCCATTTTTTACCTACAATTTTCTTTGTGGCCACAACTCAAGTACTGCAGTAATTTTTTGTAGAAGTTCCTAAAAAAAACCCTTTACTTCACCTTGTTACAGTCCCTCTTCTAGTTTGAAACCTTAATCTGAACCTCGTATCCCTTTCCCATTAACTTAAGACCACTTATTTGATACTTTTGGGACTTTGTTCGACATCAAATTGGTATTAGAGCCTTGATCCTACATAAGTTTGGTATTAGAACCTTGGTCTCATGTCATAGTGACAGTTAATCTTAATGTACTTTGTTTTATCATATTGTACTGAATTATGAGCAATGCTAATGACGGTCTTATTTTTACGTAAATATTTATACTGCATTAGGTTTTAAAACCAACTCTAGTAATAACATCACCAACAAGAAAATTTCATACATCTCACTTGTCATGGCCTGATACTCTTCTTCTGCATTTAGGTAACCCTTTTTTTTTGTTGAAATGGTAGTTACAAATGAATGGTAACTTGGATAGACATCTTGAATATTGGATGAACTGTGACTCTATAGAACTATACATGAGATTTTCTCCTCATACGGCTCCTCGTTCAATTCTTTCGAAGTCATTGGATCCTTTTCCTCGTTCGAGAATCTCCTCCCTTCTTCCACTCCGTCCTGAAGTTCTAGTATGTTTGCCACAAACAAACAATAAGGAGATAAATTGGATGTTGGACGAGTATTGGCATGTTTGCTGCAAACAAAACAATAAGGAGATAAATTGGGTATTGGAGTTGAGTACAAGTATGTTTGCCTTTATGATTGACAACTAGAAGATGTGACTAGATCATGTGCAACTTTGTTATCACAAAAGAGGCTTATTGGTCATTTCATTGGAAATCCAAGTTCAACTAGTAACATTTTTAGTCATAAGAGTTCACATATTCCATGTGCCATAGATCTAAATTCAGCTTTTGTAGTAGACTTGACAACCGCCAATTGCTTCTCGTTGTGTCATGTGACAAGATTCTCAAACAAAAGAACAATAGTCATAAGTAGATCTTTGATCAGTCAAGGAACCAGCCCAATCTGAATCAGTGTATACTGCCACTTTGTGATGATCATGTCTGTTATAGAGAACACTTTTTTTTCCCTGGACATCCCTTCAAGCATCTTAGAACTCTGTATGTTGCTTCCATATGAGCTTAAGTGGGTGCATAAACTGGTTGATCACACTCATGGCGTATGTCTTGTTTGGTCTGGTTAATGACAAGTAAATAGGGCATCCTAAAAGTCTTTGATATCTGCCGGTAGCTATCAACCTCTCACTATCATTTTCTTTAAGTCTAAGGTTGATCTCAATAGGTGTGGCACTAGGTTTATAGTCCATCATTCTTGAGTCCTTAAAAAAATCTAGGACATACTTCCTCTGACAGAGGAAAATCCTTTGTTTTGACTTAGCAAGCTCAATCCCAAGGAAATACTTAAGTGAACCAAGGTCTTTGATTTCAAATTCTTTGGCCAAATTTCCATTGAAATTTGTAATTTCCATATCATCATTACATGTGACCACTATATCATCCACATATACTATGAGTGTTGTCACATTTTGACCTTGTATTTTTACAAATAAAGTGTGATCGGTCTGACATTGTTTATAACCAATTTTAATCATGGTTACCTTGAACCTCTCAAACCAAGCTTGTGGGGACATGGCTACCTTGAACCTCTCAAACCAAGCTCGTGGGGACTTTCAACCCCATATAATGCCTTCTTCAATTTGCATACTTTTCCTTGAGCATTTGACGTTCGAAAACTTGATGGTGTGACCATATATACTTATTCTAAATCTCCATGTAAAAAAACATTATTAACATCAAACTAGAGAAGGGGTCATCCCTAATTTGCAACAAGTGATGTTAAAATTCTAACTGAATCCATTTTTGCCACTAGGGCAAGTGTTTCTTGGTAATCAATACCGAAGTCTGTGTGTATTCTTTAACAACCAGACGAGCTTTGTATTTGTCAATTGATCAATTTGACTTGTGCTTCATTGTAAATACCACTTACACCCAACTGTTATTTTCCCTTTCGGAAGAGTCATGAGACCAACTAACTCCCATGTGCGATACTTTTTCAATGCAGTCATCACCTCCTTCATAGCGGCCCTCCATCTTGGTTGTGAAAGGGCTTCAAATACGTTGCGAGGGATAGTGACAGAAGGCAAAGAAATAATAGAATTTTGAAAGGAAGGAGACATAGTAGGATAGGAGGCACAATTAGTAATAAGATGCTTAGTGCATGATCTAACATCCTTTTTAAGAGCAATAGGTTTATTAGAATCATCCACTCACTCGAGAGAAGAAGTTATGTCTTGTTACCTGTTTCAAGCGTTGGATCCAAGGATGACTTTTAGATGGGAGCAAGAGAATTCCAGTTCTAATTATGATGCTGATCATCTTTCTTCTTCTTTCAAGTGTATGCTTGAAGTTTTTCCTTCGGTCCACTATCAAAATAATATTAAGAAATTGGAATAGGAAGTGGAATCGAGGAAGATAACTCTTCACCACCTGACTTCTTTCCTTGAAGAGATGTCTTTTTTGGAGAAAAGAAGGGAATAGACTCAAAAAATGTCGCATCCCTAGAAACAAACTTCTGACGGGTAAGTGGATGGAAACATTTGTACATTTTCTGGTTGACACTAAAGCCTAAAAAAACAAATTTAAGTGCCTTCAGGTCTAGTTTGGTGCAATCAAATTTGGGTACATGTACATAACAAATGCACTTAAACACTTTGAGAGGAAGGGAGAATAAAGGAGTTTCAGGAGAAAGAACTTCCAACGAGGATTTGAAAGAACGAACATGTGTGGGCATTCTGTTCATGAGGTATGCAACAGTTTGAATGGAATTAGACTAGAAGGTCTGAGGCATGTTCATTGTGAACATATGATTGCACGAACAATCTCAAGTAAGTGTCTGTTTTTACGTTCAACCACCCTATTCTTCTTAGGAGTACCCAAACATGTAGTCTGGTGAACAATCCCAGATTCATAAAAAATGGAAGAAAGAGAACTAGAGAGGTACTCCCCACCATTTAGCAGACCGTAAAATACGGAGTTTGGCATTAAACCAAATAGTAACCATGTGATAAAAAGACTTGAATACAGTACCAACATCACTCTTATTTTTCAATTGACCCATGTAGCTCTAGAATGGTCATCCACAAAAGTAACAAAATATTTAAAACCAAAAAATGAAGTAACATTAGAGTGCACAATGGAAAAAGGGGACAAACTTCGAGTATTACTGTTGGATAAACCGAAGGACAATGTTTTGCTAATCGACATGGTTCAAAATGAATAGAAATAGGAAAACTAGGCTGATGAAACATCATGTGTAACAAAGAGAAGGAAGGATGGCCAAGTCTACGATGCTATTGTAAATAACTCATTTGAAGAAGATGAGGGGTTGTTCCTTCTTATTATTAGAGACATTATGGGTGAACTGGAATCCAAAAAATAGAGACCATTCTTCTTATGCCCCATACTATTTGTCTTCTTTGTCACCAAATCTTGAAACAAACAATAAGAGGGAAAAAATGTAACACTACAATTTAGAGTCTTGGTGAGGTGGCTAATGGATAACAAGTTTAGGGTAAAATTATGAACATAAATACATAGGACAATAGTAAATCAGATTGGGAAGGAATGTCTCTATGCTCAGTAACAGAAGAGTAGGAGCCATCCTCAATCCGAACTTTGTCCTTCCTAGAACTAACATGATAGGAGGTAAAAATGGAAGACATACTAGTCATATGATAAGAAGCTTATGAATCAATCCAGGAACTTTGAGGAGTAGAAATAGACACGGAAAGGTTTGATACCGATATTCTTGAGTGGGGAAAAGAAGATGTAGAGGCTGCTGGATGAGGCTCGAGCTGAGATATGAAACATTAGAAGGCCTTGATCTCCTCTCGAGATAAACCATTAGAAGAACTTAAAGAGATGGGAGCTGTAGGAGCTAACTCTGAAGATGTGGATGCTACGGTATGTGCATTAGGTTTGCTGTCACTATAATGTTCATAACCTCTACCATTACTAGAAACAAGTACGTGGAGGTTGTGTGAGGATATCCATGGAGATCCTAACAATACTCCTTAGTGTGCCGAAATTGATCACAATGCTCACATTTGAGCTTGCCTTTGTCAACTAAAGGATTATTATACTGGCTTCCACCTCCACACATGCTACTTGACAAATGTGAAGTTTGATAGACTGTTGCTATTCTTTAGGTGTAACTGATTAACTTGTCACAAACAATACTTTCACGCAATTATGTCACACACGGTTACTGAATACCACTGCTGATTTCACAAACAACACATAACAAACTACTACCAATAGTCATAACAACAAATACTTGTACTGTACAATCTGGCTCAACTGAAATCACCACCAAAATAAATATACAACTGTAAGAAACATAATTAAACATCCACAAGTCTTTCACAACTCAATTACATAAGGCTACATAGCCTATCAATCAACCACAACACTGCACCCACTAAAACATATAGGATTCACCCACATCAACACTCGTAAGAGCCTGGAGCATATCTCTCTCTCTCTCTCTCTCTATATATATATATATATATATATATATATATATATTGTGGACAACATAAAGAGACTATTGTATGTGCCCCCACACATGAGGGCCAGATTCAAGTTGATGGTTCCATGTGGGTTTAATTAGGGTTTTCTAAGGGGTGAGATTTAAATGTAATAAGGCCTTTTCTACCAAGGGTTTTATGGGATTTTACTTCATAGGGATCTGATTATAATAAGGCTAAAAGCCAGGGTGTTTTAAGAACTTCTATGGGCCAGTCAACGATTAGCTTTTTATTGGTTGTATCTGAGTTCTCAAAAGTCAACAAAAGTGGGGCCTAACAAGTTGGTCGATAACTTCTTTTTTACTTAGGTGTTTAGTAGTTTTAAAAAAATTAGAAACCTTGATTATAGAAGTCCATGTTTTTAGAAAATCGAGGATAACAATACCCCTATAGTTTTAGGAGTTTCTATTTTTCTTTATTGCTATTTATTTAGATTTGTAAGCCTATTCAAAGGCATACATGACTTCAATAAAGTTTCAGACAATGAAGAATTAAATTTTGAAAGGTGTTTGTTGGTTTTATCCTCTATCCTTTTCTCTTTCTAGGGTTGCTACCGTGGGCTCCCCTTTTTTCTTTGATAGTCTATATCATATATCTCTCTCCATTCATCTTCTTCTGTTATAAAATCATTCTCTTATTTCTCTCTAAATATCTCTATTTCTTTGCTGCAAAATTCCATAATCAAAGAACCAAGGTGCTGAATTCAGAACCTAATAGACTAATAAGGATCACATCAGAGTTTTCAAAAATCTATTAGAGGTCAAATCGCACCAGATAATGTAAGGTATTCTGAGCTTTAGTTCATAAGAGTTTAATGCTTATTTTAGCCTCTAACTGGTTCTAAAAACTCCACTAACAATCTTTTATCTATACCCCATCTTTTTCATACCAAATCTAAGCCTATCTTCTCTTAACCAGAATTTTTGGGTACCTGTAACCTTAAAATTGCTCCCTATAAATCCCCTTTTCTTCTCTTTTCTTTTAGGGTTCTGTTTCCCTATATGTCCCCTACAAAATACCCAAAACTCCTCTTGGATTCCCTTCTTCCTTGCTCATGTTCTTCATAAAATCCTACTGGTATATGAAACATCCATTAAAGAAACTTGCTGGACTGATATTGTTATAACTTGATAAATCAAATCCTATCAGAAACTTTGTGAACTTTTAAAAATAGATTCAAAACAAAGGTCAGAATCACCCTAGAAAGTTTCATAAATTTTTGATGTACAATCAGGGGTATTTTTGTCATTTTACATATTCTATCCAGAAATTCCAAAATTGACCTTCTAGCCCCTTTCTCATCTTTCTTCCCTTCCTTTCACCTCTAAGGTAGCATTTGGATAAACTTATTTTTAACAACTTATGACTTCTAACACTCCAGAAGTCATAAGTCCTTTATGTTTTTGCGTTTGGTTTGCAAATTAAAAAGTTACTTATAATCATAAATAGGAGAGAGAGAGTAGAGAATCAACTTATTTTTAAGTTGTGATCCAATAACTTACCAGATAAATTGAGCCATTGACTTATGCAGAAATTTTGATGGATTGAATCCTATAATTATAAATAAGTAACATATTCTTTAAGTCAGAAGTCAATTATAAGTTTATCCAAATGCTAGAAGTCATAAGTCCCTATGTTTTTGCGTTTGGTTTGCAAATTAAAAAGTTACTTATGCATAAGTCATAAGTAGGAGAGAGAGTAAAGAATCAACTTATATTTAAGTTGGGATCCAACAAATTACCAGATAAATTAAGCCATTGACTTATGTGAAAATTTTGATGGATTGAACCCTATGAATATAAATAATTTATTCTTTAAGTCAAAAGTCAATTATAAGTTTATCCAAATGCTACCTAATTCTTTTATAATCAATATCAGATTCTTGGTTTGAAATTTTCTCCTTTTTGTTAAAGTTTGTGAGTATTTGGTTGTGATTAATTACAACTCTTGGTTATTTTAATTTTGTCTTGCTTTTGCCACATTAATTGGTGCTTCTTTAAGTCTCTTGGCAATATTCTACATCATATATATATATATATATATATATATATATATGTTTTGAGGGTTACCATATTGTATGGTATTATACAATACATCGTATATATACATTATACCCTCATTAAATGTATGTCAACACTTCCTGCGCAAAGGACTCAACTACAACCCTAAAGTACTCTACCTGAAATTAGAAGGCCCAAAAGTCAATAAACTAAATTGTATAGTAGCAAGAAAAAAATAGTTTGTAATTGCGATTACCGCCCCAAGAGCATCCACCTGTTTTCTGGGATTGAGCTCAAGCTTCTTTACCACAGTATGTACAGCCTCCACCAAGTGTGGATCCATACTAAAGTTAAGGGCATAATAGTATTTGGGGTTAAAATAGTATGTTGAAAATCAAAGAAACACATAACATTTCTGAACCTAACCTTAACTAAACCATTGGCATTGCTTGAGAAAAAAAAAATCAAATAAATATAAATTTAACAAAATAAAATAACTTACCAGCTAAATGAAGTTGTTGGAGAAGCATCATTGTCCATCTGTCATCAATGATCTTGATAAAGCCAATGTATTTGGGCAACCGCTTTTATTGCCTCTTTCATCAAGTGGATGAACTCGTAAATGTATTCTATTGTTGGCTTCTTGTTCGCATTTACCATTTCGAGGACCTTCACAATTGGTTCTAATGTGTTCACCATCATATAACACCGGTCCTAGAAGGAATGACTACACAATCTGTCATGACCCGAAACCCACATGTGGAAATCGGGGTAATATAAGCGGAAGCACACATGTGTGGCATTGTGGATCTCAGAGTGTGACATTGGCGACCATTTCCTTGCAAAAAGAGTCCTTACTTAACTTACCTAATTGCGTCGCTTAATTTGTTTTTCTTCTTTAATCCAATTAATTTTCTTCAATTACTAACACAATCGCAGCGGGTACATAACGTAAAGAAACATTCATCTTCATCAAGTGTAGCGGAATATATCATTATGCATTCTAAATTACGTAACGGAAAGTATAACTGACATATATACCGAACTACATTCTCTAAAATAAGCAATATCATCATATAGAGCCTCCAAGCAAGCCAATAACAAAACAGTCTTCAATGAAACCACAAATGTCTTATATAAGTCGTAACTCCAAAATCCATGTGTCATACATGTAATGTGCTAGAAATAAAATGAATAGAAGGAAATTAGATAAAAATGATCCTCTCATCCTATGAACCATCTCCTAGAATTGAACCCGCCAAAGATCCCAAGCTACAGGGCGCCATCTGAGAGGGGGTTAAAAACATGGGTAAGATATAAAGCCTGTGAGAGAACATACATAATGTCCCATGGAATAAAACGGATGACACAAGTACGGAATGATACCGAATCAGAATAGATGAATATATAAGAGTCAAACTAACTACAACGATAATCAAAATCTAATAAAGGTATAGAAGTAGTAAGCCATATTAACAAGAGTCTATAACTGAAATCAATAAAGTGTGGCTAAAGAAAGTGCAACATGTAATGTAAATGTCTGCTTAAAAAATACTTACAAATAAATAGGCCTTAACACCTCTAAAATAAGCTGCCTTAGCTAATAGATATTGAAATTGATGCATGTTCATGGAAGTCTAATGCAACTCTCAACTCATGTAACTCACGAAGGGTTTCCACCAAAACACACATCGGATCAAAACAACTCAACCCATGTAGGGTTCCTAAACTAAATCTCGTCAAAACACCTCGTAACAAATCCAACGAATGAACCCACGTAGCGCCTCTAACAAAACTGAAATCATGTAACCCATGTATGGTCTCTACAAAACTAAAATCTCATATGAATCATGTAGGGTCCTTGACAAAACTGAAATCTTGAACAGAAGTAGTGGGCAACTAGTGTCGTCTTCACCTATTAATGCTACCCGGTGATTGGGTCCAGAAATGGGGTTATAAGACCAATATAGTCTGCAAAAATCCCCTAGAGCGTCAAGGGTTATCCTGTAAAAATCTCTTAGGGCATCAAGGTTTGTGGGTAACTAGTGCCGTCTTCATTTATTAATGTGACCTGGTGATTGGGTACTTGAAATGGGTCAATACACCAATATAGCCTGCAAAAATCCATGAGGGCATCAAGGGTAGTGGGCAATTAGTGCCGTCTTCACCTATTAATGTTACCCGGTGATTGGGTCCAAAACAAAATTCTCGAAATCGGAACGGTACTTTAAAATCAATGCATATATAAAGTAATATATAACTACATAAGGATATAATGCAAGAGAAGTATAGGTAACAAAACTCATAAGTGAGACCATGTAAAGACCATACTTAAAACCTAATGGAAAGTAGTAGCTTACAGTCACACCAAAACCAAATACTCGGAAATTCCTCTTCTAACTTTCTAAAACCAACGATAATATAAAAGTCCTAAATGAGTCATGCATGTGGATGCAATGATACTGATACGGAGCTCATTAAATCAAGTGTAAGTGAATATAATCAAGTGGAAAGCATAATAATAGCATTAATGAGAAACTAGCAGACAAGATAGCATAAGCCACAAAACTCGGAATCAATTAAGGTAAGTAAAGACTACTAACTAACAATGATGATATGGATAGGAATCTCATCAATGGGGAAATCAAGGCAAACATCAAACATTAGAAATTATTTTCCCCTTTTAATTTCATACGGATTTGACATTCTTACATTTAATTATAGAGAAAAGCTTAGAATTTCAATGAATTCATGATTGTAGCAAAGTAGAAGAATTAAATTTTAACTAAAACATACACAAATCAGAATAGATTTAACCATTTACAAATAGAATCTAGAATTTTATGTAATAAAGTTTTCTACCAAGTTATAATGGAACTAAACCACTCTATAGAATAGTTGAAATCATCAAACCCACATAGATTTAGCAAGAAGTAATGAAAATCTGCCATCTCACCTAAAAATGGCACCCAAAGATGGAGAAAAGTGTAGAAAAATAGTAAGAGTAGAGCAATCAACATGACAACTCACTAATCCTCTATAGATTTAGTGTTTGGATAAAGGAAACTTACCAAACTTCCACAACAAGACAAACAAGATGAAGAGAAACTGAAATCTCATCCAAACTAAGGATTTTTAACGAATAGAATGACAAGAATTCAAGAAAGTAGCATATCTTGTGTGAAAACTCACAAAAATCTCATAGATCTAGTGATCAAGGGATGTAAACTTACCAAATTTTAAAGATTAACAATCAAGTGATGAAGAAACTAAATTACAAATCGTACTGACGAATAACCATGAAGAAAAAGGTAGAAAATCCAAGGGAGTAGCACATCATGTATGGGCACTCATATAATCTCGTGGATTTGCAAATCAAGTGATGAGAACTTACCAAAACTTCATAAATTAATAATCAAGTGATGAAGAAACTAAAACACCAACCAAATAGATGATTGACCACAAAGAAATAGTAGGAGAAACAAAGGAGTAGCACACTATGTATGGGCACTCACATAAACTCATAGATCTACAAATCAAGTGATGAAATCTTGCAAAACTTCAAAGACTTCACTATCAAGTGATATAGAAATCAAAATACTAATCAAAATAAGGAATAATCATGAAGAAATTTGTAGGAGAATAAAGGAGTAACACATCATGCATGTAAACTCACATGATCTCATATATCTTCAAATCAAATGATGTGAACTCACCAAAACTTCATAGATAAATAATCAAGTGATGAAGAAACTAGAATACCAACCAAATAGATGAATAACCATGAAGAAACAATAGAAGAAACAAGGGGAGGAACACATCAACTCACCAAAATCTCATAGATATTTAAATCAAGTGATGAGAACATACCAAACTTTATAAATTTTACAATCAAATGATGGAAATATTAAAACATCAACTAAATAGAAGAATAACCATGAAAGAATAGTAGGAGAACACAGGGAGTAACACATCATGCATGTAAACTCACCAAAATCCCATAGCTCTTTAAATCAAGTGAGAGAACTTGCCAAACTTCATAGATTTAACAATCAAATGATGGAAATACTAAAACATCAACTAAATAGAAAAATAACCATGAAAGAATAGTAGGAGAACAAAGGGAGTAACACATAATGCATGTAAACTCACTATCTTAGTCTTCTTCATTACTCAAGCTTTAAAACCTTCTATAACTTCCTTTCATTTGTCTCTAACCTCTGTAAAATGATGTAGAACTAACATAAATTAGATAAAACATGAAGATTAAGGATGAAATCAAGCTATCCTAGCATATTCTTAGAGTTGAGAGTGAAACTTACCCAATTTGGAAGAGAACTCCCACGCTTAGCTCCCAAATCCCCTAAACCTCTCTAACTCTTTCCTTTCTGATGTAAATGAGGCTATTAGGGTTTCTTTATCATATTTTTAGAGTTTTGGGTTGAATTGGGAGGTCCCACATTCCCCAAAATGAAGAAAAATCAATGTAGCCTAAAAAATCGCAATCTGTGTAATTTAGATCATCCTAAATCGATCCAACACTATTTGAGAAATTTTTTGAGAACTACGAGGTCTTGGATCGATCTAAATAATTTGGATTAAACTGGGAAGTTTGGATCGATCCAAACATGTTTTCTTAGCTTTAACCCTCTCGCACTAAAATGTTCATAACTTTTTCTAAACAACTCAAAATCGATCATTGTTTGTTGGGTTGGAAACTAAAATTCAATACCTATCTAATAAGGTATGAATCACCCTTTAATTCACCCGGGTTTTGTGTCAGTGAGCCTGAAAAGGTACCCTAAATTTGTGGGTCTATGAACATAAACACTTTGTGGGAAAATGGGCATAACTTCTTTTAAGAAACTCATAATTATACACCATTTATTTTAATGAAAACTAGACTCCTAGATATTTCCATCAAGGTATAGTATAACCTCTAATTCTCTTAGGATTGGTGTCAGTGGGCCCGTGAAGGTACTTCAAATGCGAAATTATGATAACTTTTAAACTTGATCGGTTCGAGGCCCAACTTGGGTCTTAAGCTTCTAACTTGGTCCAATGGATTCCTAAACCAGTCTATATTCTATTTGAACATGTGAAAGGAAAATTTTACCCTTACATGTGTCAAATTACTTTTTATCCTTTAAGTGTAATGTAGGGTGGTACACATGCTCTCTCCCCACGTTTCTTCTTCTTCTTGAACCTACAAACAATAACCAACTTGGTATTAAAGCTAAGGGTTATCGATCTACACAACTGGATGAAGAAAAAAAAGAGGGAAGAAAGTTGTTGACATCAGTGTACAGTTCTTCTTCTCTTGAACCTACAAACAATAACCAACTTCGTATTAGAGCTAAGGGTTATCGATTTACACAACTAGATGAAGAAAAAAAAGGGAAGAAAGTCGATGACGTCAGCAAGTCTTACGTTGATGTTGGACAGGCCCATAGTTTTGAAAACTAGACTGGACCAGACGGTCCAACCC
>JAOXJP010071903.1:0-15268 GCA_025762735.1 Platanus orientalis
ATTAAAATTGGATGACCATGGGTAGTCCACACGATTTGGACTAAGTAGATTAGGATTTTTGTTAATTTGTAATAAGGCCTTCTTATGGTCAGGAGTCTTTTTTATAATTTTCATAGTTTCAGGGGTCTTGATGTAAAAGAAAAAAATTATTTAGGAAATGGGCCACTATTTGGGCTTTTAGGCACTTTTATTAGGATGTTAAAACAACATAAAATATAGCCTACATATGCCAAATCGTGTGAGCATCTTTAGGGAGATCCTTGTAGGGACCAAAATATCTACAATATTTCCAAGATTGTGGAGATCCCTGTAGGGACCAAAATATCTTGCTTGTCAAGCAAGTAAAGCCCATTTAGTTAAGTATTTTAATTTAGTAGGACTCTTTTATTTTTTTGATAAAAAGTTTAGGAATTAATGTCCTAAATTGTAGAGATTTTATTTTATTTTTATTTTATTGTAAACCTATCTAAAGAGGCGCCCACATATAAATAAATCAGTCGAAGATGTTTTGAAAAAAAGTGAAACCTGTGTGGTGTTTACGAGGGTTACAACCCTAGCCTCTTTTCCTAGGGGTTGAGTCGTGGACTCCCTTTCTATCTCTCTCTCTTTTCTCTCGTCCATTGCTCTCCCCGAGTAAGTCTTAAACTCTCTTTCTTTTCTTCTTTACTTTCTTTCTTTCTTACTTCTTTAATATTATACCTTGTTGATTTCTTAAATTTTCTGCATTGTTATTATTTCTTTTAGTTAAAGAAATCATTAAGAAGCTTCAAGAATCGATCTTGATTGATTATATAAGTTGGAAATCAGACCTATCCCTTCTTCCCCTTTGCTATTTTCCCTAATCAAGAGTCTTAATTTCAGTTTTTTTTTTAATCTTGAATCCATTATTTTGCATTTTAATTATTGTAGGGTCCTTTCCAAAAGGGTATCCTACAACAGAAGCTAAATCTAAAATTTTGGGGAACATTTAAGGAATTGGCTCAAGGTGGGGAGTGGCTAAAAAGTAAATTTTTTGGAAGGTGTGTGGTGTGGGGAATCCCCTCTTAAAGAAGCTTTCATGGGATCTCTTCAAGATGGCATCCAATAGGGGCTATTTACTATAAGACCATATGGAGGCGATGGGAATAACAAATTTAGAAAGATTTTAAATGATTTGAAGGTTACTGGGGTAAAATTTACATGCTCATTCAGAGAAGATTAAAGGTAAATAGTAACTTGACACAAATATGGAAATAAGATAAGAAAGTGCTTTCTTAGTTTGATCCTTTTTATCTTCTTGGCCTGATAATCCTTTCCAATGATTTTTTTTGGAGAGGGGGAGGGGGGTGTACTATCCATTCTGGTGATTAATATTTGGAAATAGAATGTTTCATCCAATATTTCCTTATTCATGTGGAGTGCAGTTCTTGATAAGTTATAAAGATGGATCATTTGATAAATTGGGGAAGATTCAAAGACACACATATCATGCTCTGCAAGGAGGAAGAGAATGTGTAACATCTTTTTCTACATTGCATCATTCAGTTTTTGTGAAAATTTTTGGCACTCTTAGGTGTTCATTGGGTGATCATGTGTCTTCTAGGGGGCTTTTTAGAAGTTGAAATGTGAAAGCTTGGGGGCTTAAGTGTTACATGTTGTGATTCCTGGCACTGTTTGCTACTTGTTGGAGTATGGAAAGAAAGGCATTTTTTTACAAGAAGTGCAACACTTTGGAGGCTGCGGAAGGTAAAGTGCATGTTGGTGCATTGTTCACTTATTTTCAAAAAAGTTAATAACTTAATACTGTAAATCCAGAGACTTTTTATATTATGACTTCTTAATTGTTAGGCACTCTTTTCATCTTTTTTGCTTCTAAAAAGTCTCAGTCACAATCAGTTGGCTTTACTAATCGTTTCTGCTGTATAATGTCTTGTGTATGGATTTTCAGGGTTTAGAACTTTAAAGAGGAACAAAGTCACACTTACTAACATTTTGACAATTCACAATCTCTAAACAAGTAAGCATTATGCCAAAAGTTAGACATAGAAATTGCAAAATCCTCCTTTTCACCACCATTTTCCCTTCCATCAATCAAATAGCTTAAGATCTTATACAGAACTTTATTAGCATTAGTTTTCTCAAAGTACACTGCATAGTTTTCCCCCTTGTATATTCTTCTCTTTTTCTTTCTTCAATAAAGATCGTTATTCATCAACAAAAAAAAAAGGTACACTGCACAGTTAGACATTTCTCATTGAAACATTGGTGGCTACTTCAAAAGAGCTGCCAGTTAATGGTTTATGAATTATTTAAGATAAATAACTTATTCTCAGGATCCTCTATTCATATGGACAGAGTAGCCACAGTATGATATAAGAAAACACATATCAATACATTGCTCTTCTTGTTATCAAAGAGAATAGTGGAGAGAGTTTGGTAATAAAGCAATCTTGTGTAGTAACATCATGCCTGTATCGATGTGTATTCTCTATACAGTGTACAACTAGACAAACATATTCTGTCATACGACTAAAACATCCAGAATACCATTCTCTTGTTTTTAGATGGTTTTGAAGCTAGACATAACAAGGAAATAAAATGATTGCAGTTGAGGCACTCATTTTAATTCATCTTGCTGATACATGTTCTAGAATCTGGATTTCTTTCTTTCTTTCTTTCTTTCTTTTTTTTTTTTTGACTGATGAAGAAAATTTATTAAAATATGGATACGAGGCATACAAGCCCTTCCAAAAACTACAAAACAAGGGCATCCCAATCGAAAACCTACTCAGAGAAATTCAAGCTTGAAAACATGGGTAAGTGAGAGATCCAACACTAGAGAAGAGCAAGCGTGTCTTTAAGATTGGATAAGGGGGGTTTCTTTCCCATCGAAGGCACGAGCCTTGCGTTCCGTCCAGATGGACCAACAGAGGACATGGGGGATGCTCGACCATAAGATCTTCCCCTAAGGCAAGAGGAAGCCTTTGAGACCATTGAACCAAACCTCAAACATCGAAGGCAAAGAAAGCAGGAAGACCCAATGAAGCCGGAAACACTGCATAAATTCAGACCATATGGAGCTGGCTGTGGGGCAGTGCAAGAATAGATGAGCAGACGTTTCCTTGTTGCAACCACACAAGTAACATCGGTTCGCCAGTTGAAAGCCTCTTTTCTGGAGGTTATCCATTGTGAGTGCCCTGTTAAAACGGAGTAACCATAGAAAGAAGCATGCTTTGGCCGGCTTCTTTGAGCTCCAAACATCTGTGACAGGGACCACCAAGTTGGACCTCAGCATGATGATGTTATACATGGATTAAACTGAGAAGGCCTCTTCCGCATTGGGCCACCAAATCCTTCTGTACTCCTCGTTGATTGCCCCCACCTATCGAGATGCAGCAAAATTCCAGAAAGATAAGAGCACTTTCCAGTCATTAACCTCACGCCGAAGATGGGAGGTTCCAGGACAGCCTTCCATTATCTTTGACCATGTGCTCTTTCACCAACCCGTTCTTCTGTGTAGCTAGGGCAAACAGTTCTGGTAAATCATAAGCTAGAGGCATGAGGCCACACCAAGTATCATGCCAGAACAACACTCTATCCCCTTTACCAACCTTGAAACAAGTCCATTGTTGAAATTCCTCCATCTCATGAAATATATCTCTTCAAGGACTCGATCTATAAGCACAACTTGGCTTCTTGTAAGCCAACCCCTGCCATGGTCTTTATACTTGGCAGCAATCACCCTCTTCCAAAGAGCATTTGATTCTTCCCCACATCTCCGCAGCCACTTCGTTTAGAGAACCTGTTTCATCTCCTTGAGAGCTCAGAGGCCTAGTCCCCCCTCCTCCGTGGGAAGGCAGATCTGGTTTCTTTTTACTAGGTGAAATCTGTGATCTATCTCTGAGTGCCATAGAAAATTGGCTCTAATCCTTCCAAATGAAGCAAGACTGACGATGGTGCCCGAAACAGCGACATGTAGTACACATAAAGATTCGATAGAGTAACTTTCATCAAAGTTAGCATTCCACCCTTTGAAAGATAGCTCCCATTGCAAAGTCTTTGCTCAAACCTTTCAACTACCAAGTCCCATAGATGCTTAGATTTCAATCTACCTTCGAGCGGGAGCCCAAGATAAGATCCTGGGCATTGAGCCACAACACACCCAATCAAAGCTGCCAAGCTGTCCAAATTAGGGACTTCACCCATAGCCATCATCCTACTTTTGTAAGGTTTACCTTCAGCTTAAAGATTGCCTCAAACATCATCGATATGACCCTAAGTTTGTGGATATCCACCTCTGAATTTGACAAAAACATAAGGGAATTGTCCGCAAATTGGCGAAGGATGGAGGGGCCTTCTTGCCCCACTTTGCATCCACCAAGGCAACCTAATTCTTTGGCCCTCATCATCAATCTGCTAAAAGTTTCCATGACTATATTGAACAGAAACAGGGAGAGAGGATCTCCTTGCCGTAAACCCCGCTGCCCTTTTGAAAAATCCATTGATGTCCCATTTAGTAGGACTTAATATGACGCTATTGAGATGCACATTTTGATCACAAAACACCGTTTTGAACCAAAACCCATTTGCCGAAGAGCTCATTAGAGAAATCCTCAATTGATGTGATCATAGGCTTTCTCCATATCAATTTGGCAAACCATCCCGGCCTTTTTCATCTTATGTCAGTAGTTTATACACTCGTTAGCCAACCAAAGAATAGTCAAGCATCTGCCTCCCTACCACAAAAACAAAATGAGACAGGGAGATTACTGAGAAGCTTATAGAAGCTTCCAATGAGACTAATCGACCTGAAATCCTTCAAATCCATTTCAGCTTTTTTCTTTGGAATCAAATAAATGAAAGAACAGTTCAAGCTGTGGCATAGAGCACCTTTATTAAAGAACTCGGATATTTCCCTCATCACGTCCTCACCTATTGTTTCCCAAAATTCAGCAAAAAACCTCATGGGAAAACCGTCACGGCCTTATGCCTTTTTCTCTTGCAGACTGATTTTTTTTTTTTTTTTGAAAAGATAAGGTAATTATATTGATAATTAGGAAAAGCATACAAGCAAGGCATTACTTAAGAAAAACAAGGCAACCCTACCAAAAACAAAACCCAAAAACTACTAATAGTACATGATATAGGAGTCTCAATTATAAATCCACAATCTAAAATAGGGGCCTTCCCTTTTTTGGCCTACAAACAACCAGTCATAGACTTAGGTAAAGGTGACATCTAGGGTAACATGTGCTTCCTTGTCTCTATTGTTGAAAATTTTGTTGTTCCTCTCTTCCCAAATAGCTCAAGAAAGAGCTCCCGACAGCAACAACCACATTTGTTTGTTCATACTCCTAGAGGCACCTGACCATTGACTTGGCCAACAATGAAGCAGGTTCTTTATAATCCTCGGCTAAACCCACACTACACCATAGTGAACAAAGAAATGATTCCAAAGATGCTGGACCCACGAACAATGCATGAATAAATGGGCGGCGGATTCCGCATCCTTCCTGCATAAGCAACACCAATTGGGAATATACATGCCTCTCCTAATAAGATTGTCGGTTGCCGGGGCTTTGTTCCACCACAGTTCCCAAAGCAGAAAGGAAACTTTACTCTGAAGTAGTGGATGTCACACACAAATCTCTGAAAATGGGGCTCTAAATGAAGGGGGGATCAGGCTCATCAAACATGGATTTAACCGAAAACCCATTCTCCTCATCCAGAAGCCAAATCATCTCGTCTCTAGCCTCTCTATCCCCAAGAGTTTGACGCTCCAAAAAGTCCAACATACAGCCTATTTATCAAATTTCCCAATCATTCAAATTTCTTGTCGGCTGAATGTTCCACGAACAAAAGCTCCTAGTCCTGATCATGTGCTTTCAAACCGACCCCCATTTATTTTCCACAAGGCTATAACACATTGGAAAACGACTAAATAGAGGTTCGTTGCCACACCATCAGTCCTGCCAAAACCTGACACTCTCTCCATTATTGATTTTGAAACTGACATGACTATAGAAAGAGTCCTTGCCTTTATAAATGTCCTTCCAAAGGCTACAACCGATCACACTATACAAGATGAAGTGGGACCCACATGACATGTGGGTGGGACCCACACGTGTGATCTTTGTGGCAGCCAAGTGGAGGATGTATGAAGTATCTTACTGTTGATTTAATTAGTATTTTATCCGATTTTATGTTAGGATTATCTTTAGCATTATCTTTTATTTATGTTTGAGTTTAAGCTAGAATCCTATTGTTATCAGGGGTCTTTAAATCAAAGTTGTAATCTTTTTTTTTTTTTCTTCTTTAGGTCATATTTTAAAAGCTCAAAACTTATCCGTTTGGGATGATTGAAAGGTTATTCAGTTACCTTTCCAACAAGACCAAGGCTTGAGAATCCGATGTGATTTGGGAAAGTTATAGCCAAAATACTGGGAGATATCACCTAGAAGCGGGATTTAGTTATTGTAGAGTTTTTTCTTTTTAGGAAGTTTAATTAGAGTGGGATTTGGAAAGATTGACATGTAAAATTTATATATATGCTTGTAATTTAATGAATGAAATTGATGAATAAAGAATTTTCTTGCTTTCTAGCTCTTTGATAGTCTGTTCTTCCTTTGTGAAGTCTAAAAACCATGAGTGATTTTTCTTAAATTTCTTGGGTTTATTTAAGCTTGGTGGAGGCCAAGATCCCCTGCTTTGAGTTTGAAAAAGCTTCAAATCAGGTATTTATCTTTTTTCTTTTTTCTTTTTTCTTATTTCCACTACATGCCTTTGGGTTTTATTGATATTCTTGGCTATCATTATACATCAACTTTGGTATCATCTCTATTATGTTGCATCACAGACTCTTTAGAGCCTTTAAGACTTCGGACTCTAAAATTGGTCTTTCCAGTCTAACTACTTTTTCCTCCAATATTGCCGAAAGCAATGCCTTCCAAATGAGGTCTATTCATAAAAGGGTCCTTAAATAGCTTAGCGTAGAACTATGAAATGGTTGTGACAATCTACAGCTAGCCGTTCACAACTTGCTCGTTCACCTTCAGACAAGTAATTGAGTTCTTTCTCTTTCTCATGGAAGCATCTAATGAAAGAACTTAAAATTATTGTTGCCAAAACGAAGCCAATCCAACCTAGATTTTTGCCGCCAACTAGCTTCTTCCATCTTCAGCCAGTCTAGGTAGTTCTTTCGGATGCTTTCTCTCTTTGCTTTCAACTCTTCTGAGATGGGGTTGCTTTGTTCCTTCACATCAATTTCTTCCAATTGTCTAAGGCATTCGTTTTTTTTTTCAGTTCCATACGACCCAACTCTTCACGATTCCATTTCCTGATGAGCTCCTTTAGACCTTTGAGCTTCTAAGCAAGAATAAAACTTGTTGCCCCCATGAAATGTATATTGTCCCACCATTATCTCACCTTGTCTTTAAAGCCAGGGACTTGCAACTACATTACTTTAAAGCAAAAAGGAGTTGGCCCCCCGATTCAATCCTCATGGCTTAGCAAAATAAGGATATGATCTGAAGCTGGGTTTGGCAATGCCCATTAGGTCATCCCTCCAAAATGATTCTCCTAAGACGAAGAGAACAAGAATTCGTTCAGACGGCTCATGGATGAATTGTCCTGATTCCTGGACCATGTATACTTTGCACCCACAAATTGCATAACAAATAAGCCATGGCAAAAAATAAAGTTAGAAAAAGCTAATGTTTGAGGATTTAGAGTGTGTTTACCAGATTTCTTCGATGGTGATCGAACAATGTTAAAGTCACAAAAGCCTCCCGCTAGGAAGAGTCTTGAGGCCCATAAACCCTTGAAAACATCCATTCAAAAGTCTTCAATCCACCTGCAATGCAGCGACACTAAGAAGCGTCCTATGATAGAATCCATTACCTCTATAAACTCAGAATTCCATCCCTTTAGGTTCCCACCTGATAGGTCTATAGCCGGTTTATGACAATACTTCCATCTCCTACCTAGGACATCCCCCACATTTCAGTGCCCAAACTTAGCCAAATTAGTTTCTTGCAAAGTTACCAAGTCCACCTTCCATCTCCTGCACACATCTTTCACACACGCCCTCCTATGCGCCCCCTAGCCCTCAAACATTCCATGACAACAGATGTATCTTCATGGATAACTATTTGATTTTGATCCCCCTCCTTCCCCCTTATTTGGCTTCAGCTTCGGGATTTCTAAAACAAGGATCCTTCATAATTAACGTTCGATGTGAGGCACTTTAGTTCCCTACTCTTCCTTCCCACCTGCATAGTCTCTGTCATTGCCCCCCTTTTGCATTCAATCTCATTAAGCAACTCCACCACCCTAAACTTCATTCTAAATAAAGAAACAACCATTCATTTTCTTAAGTTAACAACCCTTCGCACGACCTAGTCTGAAGGCTGCACTGGAAGCAAGGTTTGTAGTGGGGTCTCTTCCACCAAAGCAACTTTGAACTTCCTCCTTACCCCCTCCATAAGCCGCGATCACCAAATCAGCTCCTATCCCTAACCCAATCGACCCATCATTGGCCCCACCATCTGAAACCCTTTCACCCCACGTCTTCGTGTCTGAATTTCTTCTTTGTCCCTTTTTGCCTCGATAACAAGTCTCATCATCCATCATCACGTCGTTTGCACCACTAGAAAATGTCTGCTGACAACTCAGACCATTCAGGTAGGATCTTGAGTTTTGGCATTAGGCGCTTCATCAGTCTCGCCTCCCAACGACGGCCACCCGGAGCACAAATCCCCCTCAAATTTGGGGATTTCCTCCTCCGATTGAATCTGTATTCTCCGCTTGTGCCTCTTCTCCTTACCCTCCCCTAACACCATCACCATGTTTTGAGTTTAGGTCCTTTGGGAAGCATCCATCGTGGGTTCGTTTATCATCATGCCATTTCTGCGATTTAGTTGGCCGTCGGTCTTCTCTATCGTCTCCAACTTCCTTGACCTTGCTCCTTTCTCTTTCTCCTTTCTGACCACGGGCATATAAGCCCTAATTTCCCTATGATCATGATTGGCCATGGATACCCCTCCTTTTCTCCTAATTTCCTGGGTAGGCGCCTTGTTCTTGTCCGGTCGGGCATAACCATACAGGCTTAGACCCCCTTTTCATTGGGTTTGTCGTTCCATTGAATTGAACAAGCCCATCTTCGGCCCATCTCATTTTGATTCTGTTGGGCTTGAGTCATGTTTTGGGCCCTAGTCTGGTTCTGGTAGTGGACCATGTCAGCCTCACCCCCATTGGCCCTTTTATTTTGTTTTTTTCTTAACGGTCATCCACCCTCTGTACAGTCCCATTGTCTCCCTTTCCTTCACTACTACTCACTCAGACCTTCCAGCGAATGGCGATGAAGCACTTTCTTTCAAATTTGAAAATCTATTTCTTCCCGCTCTCTTCCTCTCTGGTGACCTCCCAACATTGACGGATTTCCGACGATGATACACTTGCCCTTTCCACCCTTTATTTGAGCCCTGCCTTCCTCTGGTCACCATTCAAGGCTGCTTATCCTAGCCAGAGTTGAAACCCTGCCACTCCGATTCCATCAAGCTTCCATTTTCATAATCACCCGAAACTCTGCCCTCCATATGAATGATGGTCGTGAGCTTCTCCTCCCAAATTGCAATTCGGAATTTTAGATGGCCATCCGATATGAGCACAAAGTTTGGTATTTTCGCCCTCCCACAAACCAAAATGCAGGCCCACTCCATTACTCCATCCTCTAGATCAACCCCTAAGAACCAGCCACAATGATCCCTAATAGCTTGGGTCACAAGTGAGCATCAGAGATGAGTTGGGATTCCAAAAGCCCGAATCCAAGTCCCTTTCTGCTCAGGCCAGAAAGACTCACGCCCCACTCGACTACTCCATCGGTCTATGAGAAAATGGTAAACACTCCATCCCCTCCTACCATTGCGGAGCACTCGTTACGCTTCCAATTCAGAAGGGAAAACAAGAAGGAATAAGTTGTCTGGGAGGATTTTTGCCCGAAACTCCCCTGAGACATTCCAAGCTTGTTTCCCAATTTGGGTCAGCGCAATGGCCGTTGGGATGGCTCTCACTGGTTGCGCCACCAGGCAGGCCTTGGCCTCCGCTTCAGCCCTGTTAGCTTGAAGAATAGACTCTTATCCGAATGACTGATGAATGCTTCACTTTATTGAGGCCAGTTCCAATTCGCCACTGCTTGATAGTACGTCTTTCAGTCCTACTTCTTCTATCCATCTCTCTAGACTTTTTCCTCCCTTCCTGACATTTCACCACCATCCTTTACTCTTCGCCGGCCCCTTCCACCTTTGTCCCATTGCTTTCTTGTCCTCCTAACCCATGGCACACCCCTTCATCCTGAAAAACCTGTTTCCCTTTCCTCACCCCTGGTATTCATCGGCCTTTGCCCCCCCCCCCTCGTCCATACTAAAGGGAGACAAGACTTCGGGTGCGTGACCTGAAAGGTCGACATGATTCATATCAGCGACGGAAATGATGCTCCCTTCTGGATATCTACATAAACAAGATAATTAATTGCTTCAACTCTTCATATGTATTGTTGGGGTTTAGAAGTATCGACATGACCAGATTCCCAAGGCTGCATTGAGTTTGTTTCCTTGAGATGCATTTCTGGAGGCCAGAAGCACTTGTAGAAAAAAAGAAAGAAAGACAGAAAGAAAGAAAGCATTTCTGCAAAAAAACTAGTCTGATTCACACACACTAAAAGGGGGGAGAGGTGAATGTTTTCAGTGTGTAACTGTTGCAAGTGAGTGGTAATATATATATATATATATGTATATAGATAAGAAGAAGGTACAAAAGCTCCTTGGGTGATGTCAGAATTTTTCCTAATTCCACTAGAATCGAGCATTAACCAACAGAAAAACTCCAACGAGCAAAACAGCTTATAACTAGCACATACCTCAAGTTTAAAACACCTCGACTGCTCTGCAGCAAGCTGACCACGTACAGATTGAAGTTCCTGAAGCCCATGCGATGAAAATAAGAACAAATGATGGATATTTAAAAGCTATATGAAAACTTATCTTTAAAACTTTCAAGTGAGGTACTGGCTTCTGACTTCGATTAGAAGCAAGCAGGTCACTCAAAACTCATGTATTTCTTATTAATCCAAAACCTTGATTTCCGATTCCATAAGAAAATACAAAGTTAAATAATTATGACTCTAAATGATGAGTATGATTTAATTTAATATTTAACAAGTTTACTTGACAATTACAGGGCAACCCCGAAATCTTGAAAATAAATGAAAATTTAAATTACCTGACCCGAATGCTTATGACTAAGGTTGTTGGCCAAACCAAGCATGATTTGAGAGTCATCAATTTATTTGTGATTTCTAAGGAAACCTCAAAAGAATAATAATAAATAAAAATAAGAAAAAGAAAAATTATAAGATTCCACTGAAATGTGTATTACAAAGGTGTATTTGCTTATATGTGTCTACCAAATCCATAGACCTTTGTCTGGTAAGTACTTGACCTGAATGTTTATGAGCAGGGCTGTTAGCCAAACCTAGCATGATTTAAGATTTAACCAATTTATTTGAGATATCTAGGGCTTTATGGGAGGAATGTAATTATTGAATCTTTAACAGCTGTGCTGAAACTGCTTATATAAAGTTTTTTTGACGAGCACTTGATCTCATAGTTTTTTGGGCCAAAAGGTGTGGCTGTGAGGATATGAATTGTGTGGTTGTTATGAGGGAGTAGAATAGTGTAATGGGTTGGTCTGTAATGGAGTTTATTGGTGGGGTTCTGTATGTTAAGTGGTGTGTTGCTGTTGGTGTAGGAGACTACTTGTCCCCATCTCTGTTTTGTTTTTCTTTACACTAATTTAATTCTTTCTCATCAAAAAATATATAAATAAAAAGAATCCTCAAAATTTTTATCTAAAAACTAAAAAGTTATAATATTCTACTATGTGTATTACAAAGGCGTATTTGATTATATGTGTCTACCAAATCCATAGGCCTTTGATATTTCTGAGGAAAAAAAGCGGCCTGAAATATATATTGTTAATAGTGACATTTTGAAAAGAAATGATATCTTTGAACTAAAATTAATGGTAATGGGTTTATTAGTGGTAGATAAATAAAATCATGGAGGCATCAATTCTCAAGATTTATTTAAAATCTGTAAGAAAATTCAAATATTGTTTTTCATCAAAAAATTATTTAGTTAATTACACCAAATACTATAAACAATTTTTATGTGTTTACTACATTATCATGTATATGATTGCATTTATACGTCATACAATTGTGTATTTTTGGCCCTGTCTTCATATGTATCAGGTTTCCATATCTCTAACCAAATGTATTTTTCATACATCCATTTGTTATGGTAGTAATATAACTTGAAAGGACATAATTTATAATATCAAAGCATTAACTTATATAATATATTTCAAGTTTCCATAAAATATCTTACCCAATACAATAAGATGCATACAGATCCTAAGTTGTGTCACCTACATGCACACCACTAATATTTTTTAAACCATGGGTAACAAAAGTGGCCTGGCAGTTTAAGAAAAGGTTGATACAAAACAGGATGGTCAAAGCATAGAACCAGACTCATCGAAGCCAACATAAGTTAACTCATCATTCTCCTTAATAATGCTTGCCTTGGTAAGGTCTGCGTTTCGTATATCAGCTTCTACTACCTCTTGCCTCAGCTGAAGGGAAAGCAACTGCTCCTTGGTGAGTGATGCTTCCAGTTCTTCTTTATCTGCCTTTAAGGCTGCTATAAGTTGTTCTTTGTTTTCCTCGCCTTTGATGCTCTGCATAAGAGATTTGTAGAATTTGAGTGGAGATTAGAGAATGGCTATTTGAGAATGAAAACTAACATCAACATTGCAGGCTTTGCAATTTATTTCTGAACAAAAAATTATGATCCAGACTACAAACTGAATATACACTGATATAACACACTACCATTGGCTCTGAGTCAACATTGTCCACGACAATTTCCCTTCTTTTTCTTTCTTGGCCTGCTTCGAATTCAGACTCCACATCTCTGGTAACATTTGTCACAGGCCCCTCCATCATCTTTGGTTGCAAGGTTGACTTCTGGCTTGGTTTAAGAACAAAAATCTAAACAGCAGCAACCAAAGTTAAAATAAAAAAAGAAATGAACTTCAGAACATACAATCTAAAAAAAAAAACATAATTATTCTTTACCTCATTGTTGTACCGCCCATTGTATCCTCCAAAAGACACTAAAATATCTTCACCATTGTAGGAACTCAAGACCAAACTCAACCCCTGGAATGAGACATTTGGCAGCCAGTGAGGAATAACCATTTCACTAGTATACAGTCTAGCAAAAACGATAATTTGGTAATTTTGGGAAACCAAGGTACCTTGTCCTTTCTTGTAAAACAAAGGTAAATCAATTCTCACAAACAATGCAAAGGTAATAATTCAAGTTCTATCAATGACCCAAAGATCAACATAATATTCAAGATAGTGAACCCAAGCGACCCTTCATGACGAACAGTTTCAACCTTTCTGAGATTCTGAGAATGAATCATTCTAATATCTATGATAAATCCAATACTGACTACCCAAAAAAAAAAAATCCAGTGCTGTTTGGCCGTTGCAATTTCTAGGTTGACATTTAATAATCATATCATGGAGAATCTGTTGCACGTTGCTAACTATTTTTTCTCAACCCCATCAATTTACAATAAACCAAAATTCTGCAAAATACAATAAATTAAAAAGAAAAAAAGAAAAAGAAGAAATGGAGTACACTGTTCACCTACCATTGTACCACAAAAGAACCTTACAATTATTATTATCTTACATGATTGGACTTTGCATATTGTCTTATTATGTCATAGGGAATCCAGATGAGACAAGTAGTGGTAGTGCACCCCAGATTGCATGTGTACAACTGGGTAATTAATATCATCTAAGCACATCCATATGTTTTTTCATCCTCGCACATTTACTTCCTATGAAGCTTGCAAGAGAATATTGTAACAACGTTCAGCATGTTTCCCACTTAGGTTAGTAAAATGAAGAGACTTCTATAATGTGCACATTTTTCAAGTAAAAAAGAGGTTCATTCCAGATCTTAAGTTTCCCTTCATAACTTTGAAAGTAATAAATGTGCCATTTATACAGTTAAATTAATGCTAGTGTGAGTTGGATTTCAATCATCCTGATGAAAGAGAGATTTCAAAAAGCAGGACACACCTCACTGGCAACAGGTACACGTTCTTGGACAGTGGTCACAAATGACCAAACAAGAGTGGACATGTTAAGAACAACAGTTTCTGAGACCCCTGTGACAGCAAAAAGGAATATGACATAAGTACCAATTTTAACTAGTAAAGAAAACAAAGATACAGTGTGTTCCATCTTTCTTCTTCTAAGGAGATTCAATACAACAAGAATTCCAAACCCGGTCTTCATCCACCAACCACTAACCAGTTTGCATTCCACAAAGGAAAGAGAAAAAAGGTGGGGTTGGGGGGAGGGAAAGTCCGACCATGTAGTTTCAAATATAACAATATGATGTGGGAGCTTATAGTGTGAAGAAGAAGAAATTGAAGATTATGGATAGTTGATGCCGAACTAAATGCAGAACAATGGGAAACAACTTCAAATAATTAAAGAACAACCCAGAAATAAAGATCTAGAATTTTCGGTCAAGGGGCAAATCTGTAATTTTATAGAAGATTAGTAAAATTACAAAAATACCCCTGACGGGTGTCTGAAAATTCTGAAACTTTGGAGTTGTGTTCTGCAGATATTCAGGGCTCTCTCATAAAAATTTCATAAATTTCCGAGTCCTCTAGCTATTTATTCTAGAAAATCCCCAAATAGGCTATGCTCGAATTCAACAGAAATCCAAAGAATCAAGCACCAATCGAAATACAGTTAAGCTTTCAAAGAGCTGTGCTTACCTCTTAAAATTAACCCAAAGACCTCTTGAAAAGAGCAGGAATTTGTCCAAGATGTTGTTCCGAAGTATATAAAAAAAAAATTCAACAAAGTATGTTGTCCCAAGGAGTGCCGCCAGCCACATTGCAAGGCCTCTCCTATTTGTTAGGGGAAGGTTTAATGAGGGAGAAAGAGCCCAAGGGGTCTAAACACCCTTATAAAAGGGTTTAGCCAAAGATGTAGTGGTGAAGGAATGGTGATGACATGAATAAATGGAGGTTATGGAAAAGTGCAGAAATTTCTGTAGAAGAAGAAGAACAAATAATATGAGAAGTACTTATCTAAAACATATATATATATATATATATATATATATAT
>JAOXJP010071914.1:0-15268 GCA_025762735.1 Platanus orientalis
ACCCAATACTTATTGTAAAAAACAATTTTTATCAACTAAGCTATATACTATTGATAATTTTAAAATAATCAGTATATTATATATAATACATATATATGATATATGTAAAAGTTCGGGCCTCGGGCTGGGCCAATGTAAGCCCAAGTTAAAGTTTGGGCCTAGCTCGGGCCTGACTTTTTCGGGTCAATTTGAGGACAGGGTTCAGGCCGGCCGGGCCCATGCCCACCCCTAGAGGGTGGGATGTACAAGGTTATAACTGGAAAAACGGTTTTCAAATAGAAAAGTAATTATCCAAAAAAAGGCAGAGAAGATTAGGTACAAATGGAATTTGTACTGATGTGTCTGAATGGCACCATGGGGCAAACACATCAGTGCTGAAAGTGATAAGCGCTCCCCAAAATGTATAAGTCACTTTTCGGCACTGATGCGTCAGCCCCTTGGTGCTGTTTGAACGCATCAATACGAACTTCATTCGTACGTAATCCCAGCCCATATGTATGAATGGCTTTCGTACTGATGCGTGCAAACACCACCAAGGGGCTGACACATCAGTGCAACTTACGCTTTTTTTTTGGGGGGGGGGTGCTTATCACTCACTTGTGTCAGGTGCCATTCAGATGCATCAGTATGAATTTCATTCATATCTAATCTTCTATGCAAATAAAAAGGGTATTTAAAATTAAAATGGTAAAATGAAGTGTTCAAATGAAAAAGTAGATACCTAAAAAGAGGAACCAAGCTATACCTTGGGTTCTCTCTCTCTCTCTCTCGGGGCGGGTGGTACATCCATGCTCCATTGCCGAAAGGATGTTATGTCTTGGATGCACAGGGGGTGTAGGCCCATGCAAAAAAGTGCATGGGGCCCACACCCCTGTGAGGGGGCGACGGTACATCCTAGACAAAACATCCTTGCTCTTAGCATTAACTAGATAGTTCGAAGCAAATGTTCTGTGATAAAAAAAGCTTCTATAGTGTACATGGTGAATTATAAACAAGCATGTGTTGTTTTGGAGGGTAAAAATGTCTTAAAAAGTGTTAAGTTGAAAAAGTAGGTGATAAAAAAAAGACATCAAATTCAAAAACACATCATGTGTCAATCAATGGCATGCCTTTAAAGGTATGTGTCAAAACAATCATTTTCAAATTTTTTCACATGGTTAAACTAAAAGTAATATGAAAAGAACATGAACCCAGCACTTTGGTAAGGAGAAGGTGGATCATAGCGCCTCTTTAGTATGGCTGGGACTAGGAGGCGGAAAGGAAAACCCTGCTGTTGCTTGCTTGAATGCTATCTTGAGAAGGCGTAATCACTCATTTGATATGGGGGAGAGGGAAGGGTCGACAAATGGGACCTCCATTACTGTTTTGATAGGTGGGCATGTAGTTAATAAATGCTAAGCAACTCTGTTCAGTAACATTAGCTGGATGTGCAGCTGCTTGAGTTTCATCCTTCACTGCCATCGTATTAGCTTTACAGATGTCCATCTGGTGTGGAGAAAGTGAATAAAAAATGAAACTACCATAAGAGTGGATGAATCATCATTGAAAAATTTTGAATCAACAATCAGGTCACAGGTATGAATTTCAGATTGCTCATGGGCTTTTGAAACCTGAAAATCATTTTCAGGCTTCATATTCTCTGAATGCAATCTGACAATCATTTCGGATGGTCTCAATAGGGGTACAGATGAGCTGGGTTGACCCCATGGATTTCTGAGCCCAACCCACCTTAGGCCAGCTTCCCACCTCACGATTGAGGCTCGATATATAGATGTGCCAGGCAAGGTCTTGGATACTTAAATATAAGTAAGCTACACCTTGCCTGATGCTAATGGTCCGGCCCACTTACTCAATCTTGACAGAACCCAGGTGTGTTACCACAGGTACTCTTTTCATGAGATACTTCATGACCAAAACCAACATGATTGGATGACTGGTCATTTGATCTATTAATCTATAACATTCATTTTCAATTCAGTACAACTGATGTTCTGAACAATCATAGTTGCATTAGATTTAGCTAAGGGGGTTGTTTAGGTTTGAGAGAATGAAAGGTTTCTATGAATCAGGTAGACTGGATTGTCATTTGGGTTACCTGGCAGGTTGAGATCTCTTGTGTGACTTGGCTGTCACAAATAAGAGCAGTTGTACCCTTGCCTGTTACAAGGTAAACCATGAAAATAGGAGGGAAATTGTACTTTCTTTCCCGAGAACCCCACTTTAATGCTGTCTGATGCATGGGGATACCAGATGGGAAAGCTTGGTACAACCACCTCCGGTGCCAAACCTTTCCCATGTTTTTCCATTTCTTCGTAAATTTGCTCATTCATCTATTCCTACCAAAACGCTGAAGAGGGGACGGGAAGGGAAGGAAATAAACAGTAACTTTTCTTTCTGTTTTTTTTTCCCTTTCTAAGGTGGTTTTCCTTTTCCCAAGGTTTACCTTGTAACAGAAGTGAATACTCTTCAGGGTCTTTCACCATTACAACTCATTGTCATCACCTTCATCATATTAGACTTTCATAAGTCGTGCCCAATGGCCCCAACCAACGTGATTGCCAATCAGTGTTTCTGTAGGCTCCTGCACAGGTAATGTGCCTTTGTTCTGCCACAGAAATTCCTCTTTGAAAATAATTGCTGATTTTAACTGGATTGCCATTACTACACGATCTACATTGTCTTGTTAAGTAATCAAGTTGTCTTGGACAAAGTAATGAGTTCCAGTCACAAATGGGGTTGAAAACACATTAACACAAGAGTCGCAGTTATCTATTTGACGAATGAACCTGATTAAGAAGAAATCATTACCTTCTATGCTAATTTTCAAATCAATTCAATATTCTTACCAAGGATGCTAATCAGAGAAGAACGCTTCAACTTAGTATTGGTAAGCCATGACACTTGATGTCTCAAACAGATAACTACGAGCACCGTTGAAAAAGGAGAAATGATAATTATGATGTGTATTCTGCACTAGGCAGAGGCGCAACATCATGCTCCCTTGCCATCTCCAATTACAGGTCTCCAAAGTGGAGTTGACCAGCTAATCTTAAGTTCTATAATATAACTTTTCAATAGCAAATAGGGACGGGTGAGAGATTGATCAAACAGGAAGCAACAACAACAACAACAAACAGCCTTATCCCAGGGAGCCTTGAACGCAAATTTGGTTCAGAATATTCAGCGGTGGAAGATCAGATGTTGGCAGATGGGGAGAGGTGTAAATCCTGTTCTTCTATCGGGTTGGGCACAAAGTAGAATTCTTTAGTTTCTTTTGAGTTTACTGGAATGGCAGGAGATAATGATAATAAGAAGAATTCATGGAACTAGTTCAATATAAAAACAACAATGCTAGAATGCATTTGGAAGCCTCTGACATGCTTTCTGTGATTAAAATTGTCATGGTGAACAAGCTAGTAGAACCCCAGCAAAGATTCCGGCTTGAATTTTGGGAATGACAGAAGGTTTGGAGATCAACCATGACCATATAAAATAGATCAGATTATTAAAATCATCTGAGAAGGTTGGCAGAGGAAACATCTGAGCTGGGATCCATCGACCAACTGGCCCACATTATTACTTGAGAATATGGGAAACTAAATAAATACTACAAAAAAAAGCTCAATCAATTTTTTCTGACAAGAGAAATTTTTCATTGAGATAGGGATAGGGCATCCCCAAAGCCCAATACAGAAAAACTCAACAAGATTAAACACTTCATCCTATGCCTTCTACAGTACTGCCCCAGCCCCTTCGACACTCATTAAACTAAAATTAGCAAACACTTTTCTATAAGTAACCCAAAATCAACATCACTATTTTACCTGCTGCCTGCTGGCCACCTTTTAAAAATTCCAATAGTTGAAACCCACATATTGAGTTCTATGTATTTTGTCAGTAACACTTGAAAGACATCAATTTAGTTACATATGCCTGAGTATAGAGAAATGACCAGACAAGATTCACATTCTAAAATCATTAAGTAAAAGTAATGTTCTATGAGGTTAGACATGGGGGTGAATATTTACCTACCTCTTGGGTAAGGAGGTTGGGCCATCGCACCTCTATAGATGGGTTGCTGGTTTGGGGGAAGAAAGCCTGCAATTGGTCGAATGGAACTATATGGACTATGCACATTACCATGATAGGGAATTGGTTGAATGTTATATCTTCCAGCTCTTGGACTGTTTGTACCTGTACCCATGTGGTCCAAGAAAAATTCTTGGCCCATGTTAGCCTGATAGAAGTTGGTAGAAGGGAATCCTGTATGCGGCTGGACGACACCACTCTGGTCAAGTTGAATATTAGGATATGCTGCCGGATGATATGGATTTCTCGCAGCCATCTGATTAGTTGTACCAATACCCATCTGAAATGGTGGAAGAGGTTGGGCCATGGGACCTCTATATGTGGGATATGGGTTGACACGAAAGCAACCAGCAATTGGTTGGATGTAACCACCCTGACAATGTGAATTAACAGGATTTGCAGCTACTTGATGTGCATGTCTCACCACCATAGAATCCACCCTACCTGCACCTATGAGCATGATGCATATGTATACATTATTTGCTGGCTAAGATAAGAATATGTATGAACAAGCATCTTTTACACTTCAAGCAGTGTACAAACCCAGAGAAGTGACAAGTACTATGGAGCTGGAGTCAGGATGAAATTTTCTAGATTGGGTTGTCAATTTTATGTACTTCCATACCTTAAATCCATAATGGTATTACTAGTCCAGATGATATAAATAAAGTAATCAAGCAAAAACACACGGTTTCAATACATCATCAAAGTTACATGCCAAATATAATTCCTAATCCATATCCAGTGAATGGAATGGAAGTTTCTTGAAATGGAGGTAGGATCATGATCCCAGAATTGATAATAGACCATGCCAAATCATAGGCTTGTTGGTGGTTGAGAAGAGGAAAACTTGTAATAAGTGGTAATTCCCTGTATGCTAGTAGGATAGAAAGCTCGTTGAATCATGTGTTGCATTACTAACACCAGTACCCATGTGGAATGGAAGAGTGGGCCAACTCATCGTAGCCTGATAAATGGTATATGGCTGCAATAAACCTGCAAACTAACTGAATGCTACAACTCGAATCATGTAAAGTACTATATACAACTGTTTGTATTACTGCCATCTCTGATGTACCATTGATTAAGTTGTTCATGTGCCAATTGGACAAGGAACCAACAAAGATAATGGACCACAAAATACCAATAGGTGAGATAGTGCTTGGAAAAATGTGACCTAAAATTGATCCAATGGGATATATATATAATCATTCTGTGTCCTGTGTAGTTTCGGATCATGGATCCAGCCAAGGATCACAACTCCTACCCATCCAGTATATAGTCCCTTTTGTTCTGTGTTGCAATAGAAACTTATTATTATACGTATATGAATATGAAATTACATGAGTAATTAATGTAATGTAATAATGAATAATTTCAAATCATTTGTCATATTTCTTTCATTTTTCGAATTCAAAAATAATTCAGAAAAGAAAATCTGATATAGATATGCATTAGTCTTGTGAAAAAGCTCCTTAATATGAAAACAGTGGAAGATACAAGGAAAGTTCTCCTGAATTAATTGATAATGGCTATAGAGGTGGGATCTCCATGTATCACATCATATGATTTAAATTGTCCCACAAATAAAACAGAGAAAAAGTAAGGGGAAAGCAGAGAGAAAGGAATGAAATTATATGTTGGTCTGAATTGATATCCACAATGGTCTCAATATGACATTGCATCACATGACTACACTTAGACCACCCAGAAACAATGCATTTAGTTTTCAAAACCATATCAACTGTTCAATTATGTCCAATCAAAAGGAAGGTGTACCATCCAGAGGGCTTCAAGTGAAAACTAAGGATTACTTGAATAGATTTCAGATTGTGCATATGCTTTGGAACTTAAAAATTATTTTTAGGTGACCTATGCTCCATATATAATAGTCTGCATGCAAACATGACAATAGTTGAAAGTTGAAACAATAACATTTAGTAAGACAAGTGCTAGAAGTAAACCAAATTAATTTCAAGGAGAATACACAAAATTCCGAATGATCTGCTGGAAGAACATTGGTCTTACCCTGAATGTTAGCATTGGATGTCAATCCATATGTTGGAAACATCTAACACCGATGAAAAGGCTGGTGTCCATATATTGGGTGCATCTGATACTGATGAAAAGCCTGGAGTGTGGCAGCCTCATAAGTAAGTTGGAGGTCGGCAGGAGGAAAACCTGGATTTGGTTGGATAATACTACTCCGAGCATGTAGATTATCAGAATACCCAGCTGATTGAGTCAAATCCGTCCCTGCCATTGGATTGGTTGCACTTGTACCTACTCCATTTAGATATATGCATTAGACTCATGATCATGCCACTAATGGAAATGAATGCTACAGTAGTTAGCAAGTAATCCTATTTAACCACAAACAAGAATTTGGTTTTGGAAAGAACACTGAAAAGGCATTTGACTAAACCAACTATTACCGGAACATGTCAAGTACCACGAAACAGATTAATTAAATTTGATGTGCTTTAGAGAAATATCCATACCTCTTAACCTAGAAGAGCCGTCAAGGAAAGTGGAAAAGTAGCACTCAGGATGGAGTGAAGGTGGCGAAATCGGCAGCTCATAAGGGCAGATGAAATCAAGGAAATGGTCACTGTCATTATTACCATCTACACTGATATCATGAAGTTCTTTCAAATCTCCACTTTTGAGATGATAAGAAACAATTTTCTTTTTCAAGTTGAGGTAAACCACCAGAGGATCCTTACGATCAAATGCCACGAATGCTCCAAATAGGAGAGGTACAGGCAAGATCTCCATGACAATATGATACTTCGGAGACCATTTCCTGTCATAATAATCTTCCAGTGTCCATAAAAACAATTCGTTATCCCCCGCAACTCGAATATAAATGAGTCTAGCTAGGGATTCTCCCAAGTACCTGCAGTTGCAGTAAGGTGGGAAGTGCTTATGGGTTCCTCTTGAGAACTTGTTGTTACAGTACCAGTCATCCCTGTCCCCGGGTACTTCCATCATGGAGAAAACCTCATTCCTTATATCATAGGCAAAGACACCACATGGTTCCAACAGCCAATGCAGAGAACCGTTAAGAAACGTAGATGGACCTGTTAAGGCATATTTTTTGCCCAGGAAAGGCACAACATCATGCTCTCTTGATCTCCATCTGCAGGTGTCTGAAGAGTAGGTGTTAACTTGCAAACGGTGTGGCCCATGAAATAACTCTGTCACTATCAAGTAGGGAGGGTTGGATGAGTGATCAAAGGCAAACCCATGAACCATAAATGGGTTGTAACCATATAATGATGAAGTTCGCCGTGGAGAGCTGATTCTTGGCTTATGGGCAGGGAGACATAGTTCTTGCTTTGTGATGGGGTTGTGGACAACATAAAGTTCTTTTTTCATGGACTGGCTTCTATTGAAAGAATGATATAGGAGCAACCCATTAGAAGAATTCAATACACGAACGCAATGGCCTTGACGAAATCCAAAATCTCCAACTAGACTTTTGAGATTCAAATGGTCTTGAGAAACATCTTGCAGGAACTTGACCTGCTTGGAGTCATTGTAGAAGAAACCCAACAGAGGACGATGTCTAGCCTGATGTTTGGCAATGAAAGAAGGGTCAGATATCCACCAGTACCACTGCTTCGATACGGACTTGAAACGAGCAAGAGATCGCCATGGAAGTCGAATAAGGACTTCCGCAATTAAGTCATCATTCTCAATTTCTTTTGTTACAGAGCTGTCGCTTTCCCTCATATGGTTCTTCCACATCTTGAAGCTTTTATTCTTTTCTTCTACTACCACTTTTCCAGAGAAACGAAATGATGGAAGAAAGAAAAGAGAAAAGCATGGGGTCGAACTGTCCCCATGACTTGTAAGCTAACTGGCACTTCTGAATGCAGGAAAGAGAAGGGAATTCAGTTCTATTTTAACGAATGAGATATGCTGCAAAATCTATTATTTTATAACCATGGCACTATTTTTAATCCTACAAAGAATCATACAAAACCACTCTTCTAAGAAGAATACCAACAAAAAAAAACACTCTTCCAAGAGGAAATATTATATTTCCACAAAAATAAATAAATTAAAAAAGAGGAAATATTATGTACAGAAAGAGGGGAAACAAGTAAGAACCAGAATTTAAAACTCATGAAGAAAAAGAATTAATCAGATTAACAAGGGAGGGGATTAGCTTGAGAGTTAGTCACTTGAAGGGAGGGAATAGATAGTTTACCTTTGCAAAACCCTGGAAAGAGATATACCATGAAAAAAACTTATTACAGAGATTAATAAAATAAATAAAAACTTAATAGTGAAGAACAAAGCAAATTTCTTGGAAAATAAATTAAGTAAAACTTACTTCTTAGGTTACAGCCAGAAAATCCCCATGTCTTCCACTGAAAATACTTTTAATTAAAAGAGAAGTAGAAAGTGGTGCAGTGGGCCTCCAAGGTGCTCTATACGAACTTGGAGAAAGAGGCGTGGTAGTCGGTTATAAAAGAGCTGAGTCTGCAAGGTGTAAGTAAAGGTGAAGTATATGTACTTGTTTTTCTTTAATTGTTTTGACTGAAATACCACATGTACCCTTGAAAAATGTACATGACATGACAATCATCTCGAACAAATTACCCGAGCGTTCCACACCAAAGTTGAATTCACAGAGCAAATGTTCTACTCGCATTTGTATACTCCCCATGCTCCCAGACACAGGCAAGGTTGTACAGGGTTAAAATCGTAAAAAAAATTCAAAACAAAGCATCATGTGCCTGGGGGCGGCGTGGATTTGGTATGCCACCTTAACTAGTGCCTATAGTCCGCCTTGCATGCAGTGGTGAACAAGTAGTGTTTGGGGAAGTGGGGAGGGGCTTTACTTTTTTTTATGCTAAATGTCCACACCACTGCATGTGGGTGGATCATAGGCATTCGTTAAAGGAGCATACCAAATTCACAGGGACATGGGGGAATAGAAAATTTTACCATCAATAGGTAGTCTGACAGGTTTCAGCTGGACATGTGCAATCACGACCTTCCTTCGCATGGATTTGAATCCATGACCACTCACATGGAAAGAGATGTAGTTCGGGTTGTCAATGAGCTGAGCTAATTTGGCTTGTCATGAACCAAATTGAGCCTAGCTTGTGTAGCTAAGCTTTACAAATGTGTAACATATACTAACAAATGATGTGATTATTATTATTATTATTATTTTGGGAGTCAATGTGTTTCTTTCTCCTTGGGTACTTCCTTTTTGAATTGAGCACTTTCTTTGACGCTTTTAACAGTATATATACCATGTGTCAACATGTGCTGTGGTCACATATTTCTTATAAAGACCTTGAATTTGGTGAGCCAAACCAAGTTAACTTCTCCCCTTAAGTTTGTGATGAGCTCTTCTTGAACTTTATCTTTGTGTGATGAGCCTGAGGTGACCTCACGACTCATTAATTCCCCTACATGTTGCAACCACCAATACAAGGGGGATATAGAACTTTTAGTGATCCAAAAAATAAATTCTAATTTATGGGTTGTCCAAAATATAAATTGAAAGGTTGTCAACTTATCATTTTGGAAACAAATCATAAGTATAAAGCTCACACAAGGATTAATTGCCCATAATAGGGTAGCCGGTAGCCAACCTGGTACACCAAAATAAATACCACTTGTGATCCTATGTAGTGGAAGCCGTAGCTATCACCACAAGTTGACAAGTGACATTTACATGAATAAAAGTGTCAAAACATCAAAATGATTTGAGCACATATTTTAATACTGGAGTTTACTCCTGTAAAAGTCCCTTATCAACCCCTGGCTTCGGCCATGGGCTTCTCTGCATAGGATCACGGCTCTCAAATTAGTGGTCAGTGGGGCGGGATGATATTCTCTGCGCTGCCCCCCCCCCTCTGTTGACACCTGAGGGCCGAGATAGAGGGGGGATCATTTCAATTTTTTGGGATGTCACATCACCCCCAAAAAGTGAAATGATCCCCCTCTGTCTCGGCTCCAGAGCGTCGCAGAGGGGGGGCGTACAGAGGATATCGCCCTCAGCGGGGCCACATAGTTCTTATCGTGGTCACATTAACATTTGCTAGAAGAGCTACTCTACCTCTATAAATTGGTGGTGAACCGTCTGGTGTAACCATGGATTTGGGGTTCAAATCATCCTCGGTCTTAATGAGAGATACCAAGCCATTCCTAACCTACGTATCACCACTAAAAATTAGGTGGGAACGAATCTTGTGAGAACTGTGAAAATGGCATCAGGGTACGGACACATCAGCACCGAAAAGTGATAAGTGCCCTCCAAAAAGTGCAAATCACTTTTCGGTACTGATGCATCAGCCCCTCTGGTTCCGTTTTCACGGTTCTCACGAGGTTCGTTCTCTCATAATCCAAGCCCCTACTTAGCACATGATAAGATGCCAAATAAAACTTAAAAGATTTTCTTATTTGCTGTATAATTATTACAACACCCACTTTTTACCCATGTGTATTAGTGTATATACCAACACACCCTTTGGACTTGTCTAGATACCATAAAAAGCTGGTTTTCTACTGATTCTTGGAGGAATTTTCTCAAGAAAATAATCTTCAGGCCGTCTAGATGCCAAGACCAATAAATCTTGGATTTTCAAAATTTTCTCATACACTCATCTATTTTTTTGTCAGTCAATGTCTGAAAATCCCGTGCTGAATTTTTTTTTCTTTTCCTTTTTTTCTTTTAATTCAAGGCAAGGATAAGGTCTCCAGCATCATGCCATATGTCAATTGGATCTCTTTAACCAGACTGAAGATGATTCGAATCCACCTAGGGCTGTAAAAAGGGTGGCCCAGTGCACAAGACTCCCGCTAACGCGGGGTCTGGGAAGGGCAAGATGTATGCAGTCTTACTCCCATTTCTTGGAGAGGCTGTTTCCATGACTTGAACCCGTGCCACCAGGAACGCTAACGGTAAACCTTACCATAAGGCTGTCAATAGATCAAATACAAATGAGATATAGGTATACCAAATTTGAATTTGATTATTTTTATCAAATATCGTATTGGAGTCTAATGTTTTTGAATATTTACGAAAACAATATAGACCTAGAAATTATAGAGATAAAAGACGATCGATAGATCAATAAGAGAGTAGAGAACTGGTTACATAGTTTTCTTTCATTCAAATTGAGAATGAAAGATGAGAAATGGGTTAGGGTTAAGGTTATGGTATTCTTATGTTGAATTCTACGTCACATGTCCTACAACATTATAATATAAAAATTAATTATATGTTAATTTCAACGGATTAGAATAATTGAATCGGATATAGATTCTTTCGAATCAAATATATGCGGATAGAACATGGATAATAGTCGGATAGATGACAGCCCCAAATCCCCCAACCAAATTGCATAGATTGATTCCATTGTCAAGGGTATTCATGTCAATGTGTTTTAAGTTCTGTCAATTAATTAAGGGGCATTGATTTACTACCTCATGCCACGTGACAAATCCACGTGCACATTAACTGTTGCTAAAAACAGGTACTATTAGATCATCAACTCGTCACAGAACACTAAAAGCTGTCGGGGTTAAAACTAACCAGTCATCATCCCTTGTTTGCCACACAAAATGGCAAAGAGCAGTGCCTGTCCCGCCACAAACACCCGTACCTCCAAAATTTTAAAATATATATAATAAAATTGAAAATATCTTGGGGAGTGATCGTGGTGGCCGTACAAGATCTCCATCCTCTGTAGCGACAGGGAGTGGGGAACAACTTCAGTGGTTGCTTTCTTGTCTGTAAGCTAAAATAGTCCCCACGTGGATCCTTTTTGCCTAGCAAAGAAGATCCTTCCAGAATGTTATGCCGTCACTGTCCCCACCACTTGAATATATTAGGAAATGACAAATTCATCCTTACTAAACGTTAATCATCAAGGAAGAAGCTTTAGATTAATTCCGGTTTTAGAATATAAGTAGACTAGCGGATTGACCCGTGTAAAAGGAAAACGTGGAGATAAGAGTATTAACCTGAAAACGAAAAAAAGAGAGAGAGAAAGTGCGAGAGAAAATTTAGAAAAGTGTATTAGGAGAGAAAGAGAAAGAAATAGTAAAGGATATGCATGGAAGGAGGAGGAAACGTGGGGTTGTCATATGTCAGTCAAAAAGTATAATAAAAATCCAATAAAATTAGTTTAAAAAGATAGGAAAAAAAAAATATTAGAGAAAAATTTTAAATGAAAAAGATATTTTAGGAGTGAAAATCTAGAGGGACAGAATAGTGGAATCGTTAAGGGACATATGGTAGTTACACACTTGTGTTGGGGCATAAACTGTGTGTGAATAAGTGCTTTTTTCTACATCAGCGCTAATTGCTTTAATATTTAATATAGATTATAAGTGACTAATGATCATGTTTAATTTCACATGGGTTTGAATCAACTCTAGTTTGAACCAACATCACTCAAGATCCTAGCTCCTTTGAGTATGGGTGGCATAGGGCCATAAATAATCCAAAAAATGGTTGTGTTCCATCCGCATCTGATCCAAAATAAAGCTTATTCAGCCCATTTATAAAAATATTGTTTTTATTGGATAGGATATGGACATATATCAATCCGATCCATTAATCCATCCAAATATAACAATATATAGAATATAGAGTATAGGCTGTTGGATTCAAAACTAATCTAACAATCTTAAATAACTGAATAACTAAAACTTTAAAAACACATAAACTCTTTACTTCATAATTGTTCTCTCCCTGTTCATAGCAACACCCACAAGTACAACCACCACATAAGAAAAAATATGGTGTTTTGTTTCATCCAACATCATTGTTGGGCTATACGGCATCTGAGATCTTGGCAAGGATAGAGATGGATTAGAAAAGGCCACATTGGCGATGGTGACAATGGCTTTTTGGAATTGCCCATTTTTTTGGATATCCAAAATCCAGATTACTTAAGCGGATAGGATATGTATATACTTTTTTAATATCCATTAGTTATTGGATAGATACGGATATGCTCATATCGGGTCCAAATTCGGTCCATTTACAGCCTTAGGTGGCAATTCGTGTTGGTGTTCAGATTCTTGTCATGTGGAGTTAAGAGTACTCAACTTGAGCATGACTCATTTATTAATCGTGTTAAAATAGGTTGACCCATTTTGATCCAAAAAACAATTTCATTAAACCCTAACTTGTTAATTTCGTGTTGGACTCATAGGCCATGTGACCAGGGGCATCAATTCATGTTGATGGGTGATGATCGTGTTGTGTCGAGTTAAGACACATGACTATATGGGTTAACCTGAATACGAATCATCATTAATCGTGTCAAAGCAAGCTGACCCGCTTTGACCCGAAATGTGATTACAATATACCCTAACCCACTAATTTCATGTCAGGTTTGTGTTGAGTTCATTGGCTGTGTCAAACATTGCCGCTCTTACTTTTGAGTGTTGTTCAAGTTGTTCTCACCATAGAGTGACATGTAGTGATAAAAAAAATACTAAGGGATAATAAATTTATTGCCTTATTTTTGCCACGTATCATTATGGTGATAGTAACACGAAACCAATACGAAACGGAGCTACAGAGGCTCTCTCCCTACCATGCCAAATATTTTGAACCATCTCCAATTTGAATGAACAAATATCACTCCATTACCAATCAGTGCATGACATGTGGCTTGACAAAGGGTATTTAGGATAATACATATGGGCAAAATGAGGGTATTATAGTAAACACACACCAAATAAATACCTTTGTATTTATTAATGTAATTGTGTCACCTCTTGAACAGAGACTTGTGTGGCACTTGTCCATTTAGACTGGAGATGATATTAACACACCCTGAAACCCAAATAATCAAGCTTGAATCTTGAGGTGCGAGGGAACTCCCATCTCATCATTATCTTAATCAAATTTAAGGATATTTGCATTTCTATTCAAAATTTTGACAGTATGCCTCTCACGCACACATCCACATGATATATACATTTCTTACATTTCTCTACACAAGACATCAGTCTATTCAAGTATATAGAACCCACATGAATATATACATCAAATTACTCTAAATCACCAAACTAACCAAAAATATGTCGGCTTCCTGCAAGACCGACTTTTCCGATGAAACATCCACTAGTAAAACCTCTCGCTCACTGCTCCACATCTCTGCGAGCCTCACTATCTGCAATTGTGGATATTTTTAGGTGAACTCGGAAAAGCTTAACAAGTAAAGTTCAAGTTCTAAAATTTATAGTAGGCACAACCTTAAAAATTTAAACAACTAATATTAGGTGACATCTCAATCATAATAATTACACATAATTAAAACTGGTATAAATCTAATGCTACTCATGCTTTAAATTTAAAACCAACTAATAAGACAATTGCATGTCTCATGTATATGAATCATCATGCCAGTAATAATGCTGTAAAAGATGTTGCTCATAAATATGGTAATCATGTTGATAACCCAATAGCTCCTCGGAAAACAAGCCTCTCAAAGGTCGAAACCTGTCGCTTCTCGTGGGAGAATCATTTGGATACAATCCAGGGATAGACAATGACTCTGATGCATCCATCAGGCTGTCCCAAAATCAGAGACTGAAGTCTTTTGAGATCAAAATTTCTCGTAAGTCTAAACTTCACTTAAACGAATGTATCATCTTACCTAAATGAGTATTATTGCATCAGATGGCTTGCTACATAGAAAACCCATGGCTACAAAATACAAGTCCGTAGGCCATAATAATATCATGGTTGCCAAAATATCCAGACCTACAACATATAATGAGGTATCACTACAAAACAATGAATAATCCCTCATGCAATGTTAGTAAAACAATGACATGCAAATTATCCAAATAATATTTTTAAATCCATCATTTAGGCAACTTCTCATGAGCTGAATGATTTTATTTTTATTTAACAATTGCTTAACAAGCTAACTCTCAACAACAATTATATAAAATTCTAGTCAATTTATTCAATAAAATTGAGATCAAAATCCCCATGCACATATAATTTCACTACATTATAAGTCACAGTAGTTAAACTATGATATCATACAGGTATCAAAATCCTAACACTTAAAACATATGTATCTATATCAAAAGTTTAAATTAATGATGTAAACCAAGTATAGTGATTTATGTCATTTTCAATTTTTGACTAGCAATGTCCAACTAAAATTCTATT
>JAOXJP010071925.1:0-15268 GCA_025762735.1 Platanus orientalis
GCCCATACACTTTTTGCATGGCCCCACCCCTTTGGTGTCTGGGGCTCACCGTGGCTCACCACAAGGCGGCGCAGAGGATACAAGTCCCCAAGCAAAGGAGTTAAATATGTTATTCTATGGAAAGGTTTCCCTCACGAGTCACGAGCATTATACTATAGCAAGTTGAGAATGTTTTAAGTGAGTCGACTATCCAAAGCACCTTTAACGTAACGGTAAATTAGAAATATGTGCTAGAATGAACAGAAGTCAAAAAGGTTGAAGAGAAAGATTATTACTTGAGAAGACAACATCATCCACTCGAGTATTGGTCGGTTGGATAATAGTGAGGACCCACAGGACCTATACTACCCACCTCCTTTTTGGCATTACAACGTGCACTATCATTTGGGTCAATGGCATCTACTTTCATTCGAAAGAAACCAAGGAGCTTGTAGCCAAATGTGACCATGGAGCTTGGAAATGGCCCATATTGATGATACCTTTCATAGCTGAACCATCATTGTAGGGGGAAAGAAAAGTAAATTAAGAAAAGGTTTTAAGGGAAATGAAGTATTAAAAACCTATTTTCAATGTAAAGTACACAACATCATCCTTAGTGCTTGGCTGCTTTTCAATAATTGAGAAATTAAACATGTTATTCTATTGCCGCCCACCCCAGCGGGATCTGCTGAAATTAATATTTTAGCAACTTGCCGAAATACCCAATCGAAATGTGCCATATGTACCTTTGGAGCCGATCACCACGTCGACCTCTAATGTTAGTGAGTTCGTTAATCAGTTAATTAAGCAGAGATTACATTTGGCACGTTTTGGTTGGGATATTTCAGCAAGTAACTGAAAATATTAAATTTGGGAGATTAGGACTACAGGCCACTTGAGTGTGTGTGACGTTATTTGTGTTGCTCTCCATGAAAGAGAACTCTCAACGGGCCCTGAAATAATGGAGGGGACTGAAACTAGGGGTATGAACAAAGCACCATTTGATGCAAATTGTCTTTTGGTTGTATTATGATATGTAGAAAAATAAAACTAATACCGACCCACACAAAATTTTAATGAGGGACTTTATTTATGTCTTACTTGTTATTAATCGGGTCACCATCATCCTAAGCCCAAAAGATGGGAAGCTGGTCCATGTTCAACAAATGGATAATTTATAGCCCTATCTTTTTGACACTATAAGCATTTATAGACACAATCTTAGAGACACGTGATACACAAGAACAAATCTTCTGTGGCCAAATTAAGTGTGACCAATGTGTGACTGTATCAAGGGCTGCTGACACATGGTGTATTAAGGGTTAAAAGTGTCAAAAGAGGTGTTCAGTTCAGAAAGTAGAGGCACCAAGGGATGGGAAGCTGGTCCATGTTAGTGTGATTTCTCAGGCTATCCCAATCATTCTGCATTAACAAATGGATAATTTATAGCCTTTCTCATTTATGTATGTTGTATTGCGATGTACTTATGTATTTTTCAAAGAAACCCAGATGGAAAAATAAGGGGGAAAAAAAGATTGTCAACACTAAGCAGAGTAAATAAAGGCCTAAAGAGAAAATCACTAATTAATAAATTAGGTAAAAAAAAGAAAAACATAACAGAAAGGAAACCGAGGAAGAAAATAAAAGGTATAAGAAAAATAAGAGAAACAATCAGGAAATCAAAAATAAAAACACAACAAAAAGTTATAATAAATGTTCAAGTGGTTATCCCTCAATAACCCCAAAGGGTTAGATGAAAATTATGGTTTATAACTATCAAGGAATCGGGCAATCCTTAATAGTTTAGGAACTCAAATTCCTAAGCAAACAAAGAAACCTGGAAATCATTTTTTAGTAGAAATAAAATGTCAAAGCTCAAACTTTAGAAAAAAAGAAAAAATCAATAATGATTGGAATTCACTTAGTATAGATGCAACATGATTATTGGGAGGTCTAACTTTACTATGGAAAAAAAATATTAACTACACAATCAAAGAAATAACGAATAGATATTTTATTGCAAACATAACAAATGGAATAAACCAAAATACATGGACATGATTATTCATATACAATGAACCCAATAAAAGACACAGAAGAAATTTCTTTAGATCTCTAATAGAAAAAATCAGAAAAATAAATGGGCCATTACTATGCATAAGAGACTGGAACTGCATATGGAATAGGGAGGATAAAGCCGGTGGACAAATAATCCCAACATGGAAAATAAGTGAAACCAGTGAGATAATAGAACAATGAGGACTATATGACTTAGGAAGCTATGGCCCACCCTATACATGGATAAGGAAAAACCCCGAAATAATAAGAAAAAAACTACACAAGGGCACTACAAATCTGGAGTAGAAACTAGTGTATCTGAAAGCACAAGTAGAAAATCTCATACCCATAGGTTTGGATGACGATAGATGTAAAGAACAAATTGGAAAACACTGGAATAGAACCCATCAAAGAACAAAACTAGAGAAACTTCAAAGAGACTTAATAAGACTACCTACACTTTAAAAAGATGGAATAAAGAAACGTTTGGAAACATACACACCTAAATTTTACACAACAAAGATAATCTTAGGACGCTACACACAAAACACAACACACAGGAAACTCTAAAAGAAATAAAAAGAATAGAGGAACTAGCGAAGAAGGAGGAGATATACTGGGCACAAAAATCACGCATTAAATAGCTAAAATGGAGAGACAAAAATACACTATTTTTTTTATTTGTCAACAATTAAACGAAGAAAATCAAATAAAATACTAGCATTTCAAGGACAAAATGGAACATGGTACAAAGAACATAAAGATATAACAAATGAGATAAACCAGTATTACGAGACTTTATTTAAAATAGACAATCCCAGTGACCAAGACATAAAAAAATATGCTAATATACAACGAAACCACACTATCTAAATCATCTAAGGAGTACCTGAATAATCCTTTTACCAAAGAAGAAATCAAAAAAATAATTTTTGACATTGGCTAAAAGATTCAAGGATGGAAAGAACAATTTTTAAATCAAGCAAGAAAAAAAATTCTATTAAAATCAGTAATAATAGTACTTCCATCCTACGCAATGTCTTGCTTCCTAATTCTAAAGAAAATATGCAATAATATAGATAAAAAACAAAGAGGATTTTGATGGGGTCCAAAAGAAAATGAAAAGAAAATAAATTGGGTCAAGTGAGACACACTAAGAAAAAATAAGAATAATGGAGGGCTAGGTTTCAGAGACCTACATAGCTACAACAAAGCCTTATTAGCAAAACAAGCCTGAAAAATGATAAAGAACTCAGATAACTTATGGGTAAAATTTTTAAAGAAACTATATTTCCCAAATTGTTTTTTTTTATGAATCCTAAATGTCACAACAATAGCTCTTGGCTATGGAAAAGCATAATAAAATGATGAGAACTATTGAAAAAAGGAATAAAATGGGAAGTGGAAAATGGTGAAAATATAAAATTTTGAGAGGACAAATGGATACCAACACTGGAGGGAATGAAAATTAGGAGTTTTACAAACCACCAAATTGCCAAATAGAAAGAATTAAAGACATGATAAACCACCAAAATAGAACATGGAATGAAAACTAACTAAAAGATAACATAACAGAAGATGAACTTAACCAGATAAAAAGAATTCGTTAGTAATAGAGACCGGGAAGATAGAATAGTATGAAAACATGAAAAAAGTGGGGAATACATAGTGAAATCAGGATATTATGCCGAGGCAATGAAAGATGATGTCACATAGAATAACACAGAAACAAATGAAGACCACCAAGAAGAAATTACCCAAACAACATGACTCAACTCAAGTACCATAAAAGGAACAGAAGGAGACAACAACCAAAATAATAACCAAATGAACCAAACAAGAAGAAATAATAGTTCCCAAAATGACAATTCACAACGAGATTACCCCTAGGAAAAAAAATATGATAGTTAAACATACCACCAAAGATAAAACACTTAATTTGGAAGGCATGCAATGAAGCACTACCCACAAAAGACAACTTAATCAAGAGGAACATTAGTGTAGACCCAATATGTCCAATATGCAATGAACAAGAAGAAGCAATACTACAACATTTAGTAACATGTCCTAAAACAGCGCAGGTCTGGTACACATCTCCTTTAGCAATAAGAACAACAAACCATAATGAAAACAACTTTAAAAACTAGTTTAAAACTTGGTTCTTGGTGAATGGCATAATAAACAAAAAAAGGAAATGGTTATGCGAATGCATCTCTGTCTATTGTTGAATTATATGGAAATATAGAAATGATACCATGCTCAATGGAAAACTATAGGATGTGAACTCATTATTAATCAGTGCATGTGGACTAACAAAGGACTTGGAGAACCTGACTATGCTCCAGAAAAAAGAAAAGAATGAAGAGATGACATGGATGCTTCAAAAGGATGACTTCTTGAAAATGAACTTTGATGGAACCTTATTTACATTAAAGAAGAAGGCAAGCATGGAGTAGTTGTGTGTAACTCAAAAGGGGACTGCCTCAACATACGTACTAAGCAAAGGAGCATGTGCTCACCACTCGTGGCAGAAAGCGACGCGTCACTATTGGGACTACACATCCATCTCAATGGGAGTCAAGAAGCTAGAGATGGAAGGAGACTCAAAGGTCGTTATCAGTTCTATAAAGGAGCCATTGGAGGAATGCCCTAATGAAATAAGGAATTGCATTTAAGAATGCAAGGAACTCCTTAAAACTTTTGATCATTTTTGTTTACAACATGCAATTAAAAGTAAGAATAAAGTGGCTCACTTAGTGGCCAGATTTAGTATTGAAAATATTGATTTAAGCCTAGCACTTGGATGTATTCCCCAAGATATACAAAGTGTTATATCTCAGGAATCAACAGTATGTAAGAACTGGTAATTCTTATCATTAATACAAGTCTGTTTTACCAAAAAATAAAAAACACATCATATGGTGTATGTCACACATTGGTCATACTAAATTTGGTCATAGAAGATTTGCTCCTGTAAGCATGCACAAGCAATCTTGCTCAAGCTTCCATGTAGAACAAAAAAAAAAAAAAAAAAAAATTAAAAGAAATAAAGCAAACCCAAGGTATAGCTTGGGCTTTTGCCTGCCTTTTTCTGTTACATGACAGATTGTGCAAGATGCTTATGCATGCTTAAAGAAAGTTTGCTTGAGCTGATCCTTTGCCATGCAAGTTTAGTACCCTTCCAAATCCAACTCAAGCTACATTTGGTTCATCTTAAAATATTTTACCAGAAAAATATTGGGGAAAATGTTTAAAAAATATCTTCAAGAAAGAGTCTTCTCGTAAAAGAAAAAAAAAATTAAAGAAAAAAAGATTGTTTAAAGTTTGTTTTTCATCCAAGTTGTAGACTATAAAAACCTATCCCTTGTCCTTTTATTATAGGATTTCAATCATCAAAACATGTAAAATGATAAAATACTTCCACTTATAGATTTGAAATATCGCAATTATCTTAAACTTAAAGAGAACCTAAGTCTTACACACTTTTACACCTTTCCATCTTGGTGGATGTAAATGACAAAACATCAGACGTATTTTGGCATTTGATGATATGTTTTGACAACTGGAAAGCTCTCTCTTAGGAGGGTGATAAGTTTTGTTCCCTATGACTTTTAGGGATATATCAACGTAGAATTTAGTGTGTCCCTTTAAAGAACACCTAAGGTCCACCCATATGCAGGGTGGACATGGCATCAAAAAGGTAAAATCACCCCCCAAAAGTATAAATCACTTTTCGGATGTCCTATATCTGCCCTTGCATATGGGTGGACCATAGGCATTCATTAAGGGGACACACCAATATCTTCTGATCTGTTTTAGCTCACAATTATTATGAAAGAAAACTCTCTGACCTTCCATCTCTTTAGAGCTCTCTATTAGGATCCATGTTAAACCTTAACCAAAATAGGGTTGGTGGCATAAGCAGAATATTTTGGATAGGAAATTTTATTAAACATGTTCGCAATATTTCCCATTTTCTCCCTTATTTTGCAACAAATGTTTAATTACAGTCCATGATTGACTCGTTGATCAATGCTCAATCGTGGTTACAGTCCATCATTTTTGGCTGTATTCTCCCCCATTTCACAATCACTAGCCACACTAGCTTTTGAAATTGTTTATAGAAGGCAATCATTGTTCAACAATTTGCATTCAATCATGATTATATGATTTCAATTGCAAAGAAAAATCGTTGTACAACACTCTCCCTCTCTTTGTTATTTTGCATAAAAAAAATAAAAGGAAAAAACCATTTCCTAACTGAAGCATACTCTAAAATACTTCAAAAGATAGATGAAGATGAACTAACCCAAAAACATTCTAAGAGGCCTACAAAATCTGCATTGATTTTCTTTTATTGCATATTCAAAACGTTAAATTTTTTTTAACAAAAGAAATACCCTAATTTGATATGCTTACATTCTTACCTTATCTAAAATAGGTACTCTATAGCAACGTCGATTTTAGGGGTGTTTGTTTCGGATTCTAGAACCTGATTCTAGGCGGAAACAGAGTGTTTGGTTTGGATTCTAAAATCTGATTATTCAAAACCAGTGCTAGAATCGGTCTAGAATCAGAATCACTCTCATGATCGATTCTGATGATTCTCACGTAAGAGGCGGGAATCAATTACAATATGATTTTGCGCTCTTTTGACGGAACGAATGAAAATCGAGATTTATATCCCAAAATAACCCCATCTCCTCTACTCCTTCATGCTACAAGTTGAGGTAGCGAGATAGACAGCCCAGCAAAGCAAATCTTGAGACGAGCTCTTCCTCTCCTGGTAAGTTTTTTATGCTCAAAGACACCTCTCTCTCTCTCATCTCACTCCCTTTCCCACCATCTGTCCATAGTCTTCCCCTTCCCCTTACAGCAAGAAATATTTTCCCTATTTTACTGAAAAGTTACATCTTCTTCTCCCATCAAGTATCTCTTCCATCTCTGATCAATTCATAATTCAGGCATCTGTTCCATCACCAGGTACTCTCTCTTTCTCTTTCATTTGATTTCTAGGGTTTAATTGATTTTTTTTTTTTGAAAGTTGAATGGAAAGGATAGAGAAACATGGATTTGGTTGATCTGAACTAACCACCCTTGTTTTTTTTATTTCTAGGGTTTAATTGATTTTTTTTCATTGAAGTTGAATTAGGGACTACAAAGTGTGCTCCATTGACATCTTAAGAATACCTTTCATATAGAACTAAAACCTCATGGTTCCAACAGGGATTAATACTGTTTGAGTAAGCTCCATTTTTATGGGCATTTATGAATATTTTTCTCCAAGTAATAGTTAGGACTGAAGAGTATCTAGTATCTACTCTAGGATTAACGATTCATTTTTTACTCCAACCAACCAGCCCTTGAAAGGAATGACAATATGTTTCTTTCTTGTGTCCGTAAAAGCTATAGTGAAAACGGTCTTGGATTTAATATATTAGCTTTCTCCTCGTGCATTTAAGTCCTTTTTTTATATATAATCTCAAGAGTTCCTCAAGCATTTCTTTCTCATCTTCGCATAGAGCTGAAACAGAAATCTGATTATTAGGTGTAATAATTGAGCAACCCAATATTTTCAGTGAAAGGCATAAATTAAGTAAATTTTCCCTAAAGTAGCTTAGGACTCCCCTTGTAACACACATTATTACAATTATATCAATTGCTTTTTTTTTTTTTTGTAAAAATTATGATTTATAGTTTTCTATTGATTTTTTCCATACATTTATCAATCCACATATAATCCTTTTCTCTATTTCATACTCATGGTTACTTGTTATCCTATTATTCTATTTTCTTCTTGTTCTTGATAGTTTATGCATCACAAGTCATTCTCTTATTATTCCTAAAAAAAATTCATCTCCAATTCATTCTATACATATATTGGTCCTCTATTATCAACTGCTGTAACTCATGGCAGAGCTTAAGTAGTTTGATTCTTAGACCAAAGGGTTGGTCCTCTTATATTTTATTGGTCATCTATTATCAGCTGTTGTAATTCATGCCAGAGCTTAAACACTTTGATTCTCAAACCAAAGGGCTAGTCCTCTGTAGTTTTTTTTATTTATGTTGAAAATTTCATTATTGTTTATGTTTTCAAAGGAGCTGTTAGGTCTTTGAGCTAAGTTTTTTGGTAGGCAAGTTCAATGTCACTTGAGAGTATATGTTTGATCCATACGTGAGATAACCCAAAACAACCATTGATGCATAACTAATAGTAGAGACAACAAAGCAAAGCAGCAAGACCTGTATGAAGAAACAACAAAGATGAAGTTAAATTGGTAAAGCCTATGCAGCTAGAAGCTATTCATGTCAAGGTTTCCTCAACTTCATTTGCAAGAATTTTAGAAAGTTAAGAGATAAATTCAACACTGATTTCAAACTCTGAAATAGATAAATCCCTACAGATTTGGCAAAATGAGAATTTACTAACTTATATATTTTGTTCTGATTACCTTAGAAAACTAACGTGGATGTCTCATAGAAGTACATAAGGTGGGAAAAATTGGATGAGCACAATAGTATAAAGCGTATAAACTAACAATAGTAGGGATTCCACTCAAATTGAAAAGCCTTCCCTTTTGGTGAAATCCCACATCAATTGCACCAGTCCAAAGAACACATCCAATGATAACAATAGAAGCTAATACCCCACTTGCAAATACATGAAAATTGATACCACCATTTTTCCCTTGCACCCAAATGTCCATACATCTTCACATTAGCAAACCAATGTAAAAGGCAGCAATGGCAAGAATGAAAAGAAGTATCAAGCTCAACCACCCTCCTTCTTAGCATTTAAAACTTCCTCCCAAAATTCAAAACCTTACACAACTTGATGTGCACAGAACATACCGCTGGTAGCTGCCAAATTTTTTAACTACAAAGGATCCTTTGGATATAAAGTATATATAGTTGCGTCTGGCTGACAGCCGGACAACTAGCAATAATAACACCCTAGTCAAATTACTTAAACATGAATTCCAAATGCAAGCCATGGCTAGTATCTTTTCAGTTCTTAAACCTTAACCATCAAATCAGAAGATGAGAATTGAAAGGCAAAAACATAGTCCATTGTCACATCTTCGACTAATATTTTTAAAGTTGTATGATCAAATTTACATAGGGGACTAAAAAAGGTCATTATCCAATGATGGAGGTTTTAACTTCTATTTACGAGTTATTTATTTTTTTTCTTTTTCTTTTTTTTTTCTGAGATGGGTAAACATTAGTAGTTAATTTATTAGTAGGTGTAGACGGATTTTGAACCCAAGTCTGTGGTATGATAGAAACTTGGGTTAAAAATCTCTTATTTGCTTTTACATGAAGAAATGAATAAGAGTTAGACTACAGTTGTGATGAACTCTTAAAGCCTGTTTGGCAGCCACCTGTAATGTAATCATTTCATTTGAGTTTCTAAGGCATTTGTAGCAATTAGATGATGGTTTCCTAATGAATTCATTCAAATTTATACTGATTTGTTAACTACACTTAGAAATGAAGTCATCTTAGGTTTTTCTATAAAATGAAATGACTTATGTTATCAAGCACAGATTGCTGCAAATCTGAATGAATTCATTACAAACCATCCCATTGTGGCTACAACAGACTTGGAAAACTCAAATGAAATCATTTCATTACAGGTGGCTGCCAAATGCAGCCTAAGTATTTGACTCTTTGGAGCAATGCCCCCAAAACCTCAAAGCTTATTAGGTCTTGTTGATCTAAATGATTAATTCATTGATTCATTAATAAAAAGCTTAAACCCTAAGTTTGTTGGGTGAACTTTAATAAACTGATTGATTACATGTCTCTTGGAGTCTCAAAACCTCCAAAGCTTATTAGGTCACCTTTATTAAATAGTTACTAATTAATTAGTTAAATTTTAAGGTATCAATAGCTCCATATCCATACTCCAAAACTTATTAGTTAGTGCTTACTTGAATAATGTATGAATTAATTAAATTCCAAGTTCTGGAGGCACCCTTGAACCCCTAAAGCTTATTAGGTCACATTTAATATTAAAAAAAAAAAAAAAATCTTTAGCTCTCAAGGCATCTAACCCAAAGCTTATCATGTTACCTTTGTTTAATTAATTAAACAATCTAGCTTAGGCTTTCAGGGTCTCCTCCTAGAAGCCTATAAATCTTATTAGCTCATGTCATTTAAATAGTTATTTGATTAAATCTTTGAGCTTGAGGGCTTTGTCTTCAAAAAATTTGTTCTACATTTTATTCAAATTTAGGATCAGCCAAAACAAAAGCTATTCCACCCATTTCGAGTAGAAAGAGAACTTTCTCTTCCCATCTCTTAAAATATGAACATTGAATGGTTTTATTTTGCTGACATCCAGAATCGGAAATTTCATTATAAAACAACTAGAATACTGTTTAGATTGTTGATTATAATGTTGATAAATTCAAGTTTGGGTTTAACAAATACAAATAATAAAATCAACAACTAAAGATAATTAACACTAATATTTTAATAAAGAATTGTTTTAAAAAATCACAATTCTAACTAAAATATTGTAGACAAATCAAGGAATAAGAATATAAGTAATCAAAAAAATAAAATAAAATGAATTTATCAGTTTTGTGTCGAGACGTGTCCAATAACACTATCGTAAATGGTAATTGCCTAATTGTAATCAACACAGTATGGTTATTCCAACAACTGCCTCAGAATTCAACGACATAGACTTCTCCAACTTGTACAGTTTGAGAAGTTCTCTAGCAAATGGAAATGATTATGATTCAAATCTGACCGAAGCAACTCAAGAAGAATTATTCTCATTTGTAGACTAGAGCAAAATTTTGAAAATGAAAACATTGCAAAAAAGAAGAGAGAGAGAGAGAGAGAGAGAGAGTTTTTCTACCTTGGATCGGTCTAATCAAAATGCTAGAGTTGTCATATCTTGAATATTCCCAGTGTGGACCACAAGCATTTTTGCGTGGGGGCACACCCCCCTGTGAGGGGGCGAATGGTACATCCTAGACGAAACATCCTTTCGAGTTGGTAAGCCCAAAAGTAGAGATATTCCACAGCCCAAAAGTAGAGGTATTTAACACCTTTGGGATTTGGTACCTCCCTTTATTGACCTATTAAGGTCTAGGCATATGCAATGACTGACATGTGGCTTTAAAAGAGTGATGATCATCTACCCAAAAAGTGTGAATCACTTTTTTAAACTCTAAGAATTGTTCACTATAAAAATTAGTTGATTTCATTAAGAGTTGAGTCGAAGACCTTTTACAGAAGGCTATTTTTACTGACTGAGCTTTTAAGGATTATTGATTTAAAAGTCTTAATAAATGATAAGGATAATGTCTGTCCACCTTATGTCATAGTAGGACCCATCTGGCCTAATAGGTTGACAAGTCATATAAGAAAGGAAGTGCTGAAAAATCTGGTTAAAACCCGCTTGTTAGATCACTGGTCATAAAGAGGCTGGATAGGATCCAAACCGCTTAATAAATTATAACACACACACACACACACACACACATATAGACCTTAGGCTGGACATAGTTTTGAAAAGTTCTCAAACATGTTCAGTTTGAAAAGTTTTCAGCAAATGGAAATGATTGTGATTCAAATTTGATCAAAGCAACTTGAGAAGACTTAATTCTCGTTTGCAATGAAGACATTGCAAAAAAGAAGAGAGAGAGAGAGAGAGAGAGAGTTTTTCTGCCTTGGATAAGTTGGGAGACCGATAGATTAAAATGCTAGAATTGTCATATATTGAATCTTTCAATATACAAGAGACCCCACATACAATTTGGTAAAGAGAAAGGATGTACCTTTGCCCCCTCATAGGGGGTGGGGGCCACAAGCACATTTGCGTGGGGGTCACACCTTGTGAGGGGGCAAATGGTACATCCTAGACAGAACATCTTTTTGGGTTGGTAAACTCAAAAGTAGAGATATTCAACAGCCTATATAAGTAGAGGTATTCATCACGTTTAGGATTTGATACCTCCTTTTATTAACCTATTAAGGTCTTGGCATAAACAATGATTAACTTGTGACTTTAAAAGAGTGATGATCATCGACCCAAAAAGTGTAAATCACTTTTTTAAACTCTAAGAAGTGTTCAGTATAAAAATTAGTTGATTTCATTAAGAGCTGAATGCCTGAATCAAAGACCTTTTACAAAAAGCAATTTTTACCGATTGAGCTTTTAAGGATTATTGATTTTAAAAGTCTTAATAAACGAAAAGGATAATGTCCGGCCGCCTTATGTCATGTTAGGACCCATCTAGCCTAATAGGTTGATAAGTCACAAAAAAAGGAAGTACTGAAAAATCTGGTTAAAATCCGCTTGTTAGGTCAGAGGTCATAAAGAGGCCGGACAGGATCTATATATATATTTCAAATCTTGGGCGGGACATAGTTTTGAAACTGGGCCAACTGGATTGTCCAACCCAGTTGAACTTGAACCGGCACCCTAAATGGTTATATAAAAGCTCAAAACCAGAATCTCCCAAAAATTGCATAAAACCAACAAAATCAATGAAAATCGACCGGTTTTTTATGAACTTGGTTTTAATATAACCAACCTTTTTTTTCTTTTCGCAAGTTAAGAAGAAAAAATTAGAAATGTACCTTTCCAAATTCCAATTTCACTTTTTATGAATTGTTCTTTTTTTTTTTTTCGTGTTTATTACATTTTTTGGTATGTCTAAAAATTAAAAACTTGGTCATAAGCCTTCTATTACTTTATGATTTATTTTTTTTGGTATTTATTACATTTTACTTATGTGAAGCGAACCACAGATCCAGTTCTCAAAACTAATGATTGGTATGACCGAGAGAGAAGATGGGCCATAACCCAAAGATGATTGGGTCTGCTCCTCTTAAGTAACGCTAACCTCTGCCCCTTGTTAGGGGGTGGACACATCGGCATCAAAAGTAATGTGATCCCCCAAAAAGTGTAAATCACCTTTCGGAGCTGATGTGTCCACCCCCATAAGGGGCGAAGGTTAGCAATTTTTAGGGGAGCAGGCCCAAGATGCAATTCTAACCCAAGAAAAATTGCCGGGCGTTATTTCAGTTACATTGTATATGGCCGTCGTGGATTCCCTGCGATGGCATGAAATCGTATGCGCCACGCCCCCTGATGGGACACTCGGAGAGAGGAATCAATCCATTTTTTGAAGGTTTTTGATTCCCCCTCCTGAGTGTCCCGTGTCGCACTTGATATCAGACCCGAAAGGTAAAATCTATCTATTCAAAATCCTCAAAAGACAGATAAATAGCAGAAGGAGCGCAATCACTTGGACGATCTGTCGGGCACTCGTACTTTCTCACAGGAATCTATAAAATGGGAGACGAAGGAGGAGTGAAAGAAGGAGCGAAGCAAACAGAAGAGAAGGTCGTTTGCTGCATAGGCGACCTCCATGGCCACATCTCCAAGCTCTTGAAACTCTGGTCCAATCTCGAAACCCTAATTGACCCACCTGACTTCCAGACCGCTCTTATAATCTTCTTGGGCGATTACTGCGACCGAGGCCCCGATACTCGAAAGGTCCTCGACTTCTTGATCTCTCTCCCTTCCAGATACCCTAACCAAACTCATGTCTTCGTCGGTGGAAACCATGATCTCGCCTTCGCAGCCTTTGTCGGGGTCCTCCCTCCACCGCCCGATGGATCTGCGTTCGCCGAGACGTGGAAGGAGTATGAGCAGAACGAGGCGAGGGAGGGATGGTTTAAGGGAGATGGGTACGAAAAGATGCATCTTCAAGGACGGCGGTGGGCTGGTTCGATCAAGGAAAGATTTAAAGGATTGAGTGAGACTGAATACAAGGGTTCGACCTACGACGCTGGACCAACATTCGACTCGTATGGAGTTCCCCACGGTTCTGCAGGTATTTTTCTCTCCATAATTATTCAAGGTTAGGTAGGCGTTCGTGGTTAGATTTTGATTTTCTCATTATTTACCCTGTATGTAGATTTGGTTAAATCAATCCCTGATGAACACAAGAAGTTCCTCGCTGATTTGGTTTGGGTCCATGAAGAGGTTAGGCCCTTCTTCTTCTTCTTCTTCTTCTTCTTTTTCTTTTGAATTGTTGATACGGGGATTATCAGTTATTTGATGAGTTTTCTGGGAAGAAAAGCCGGGGCTAACTGTATTATGTTGGCGATTGGTATTTACAGGATGATGTCTGCATTGATACTTCGGAAGGAAGAAAACACTGTAAATTGATAGCTGTTCACGCAGGTTTGGAGAAAACAAAAGGGGTTGAAGAGCAGCTCAAACTTTTGAAATCCAAGGACACACGGGTGCCTAAAGTGGGGGCTCTCAGTGGGAGGAAAAGCGTTTGGGAAATCCCAAAGGTTGTAGCTAATTCCTTTGTATTTCAGAATTAACCGTTCCAGTGAATTCTTTTGTTTTCCTACTATACTTTGCTTTCGTAATAAAATTGCTTTCATTTAATTTTTCTTCATCGTCTGATCTGATCTCTTAAGAACATGGTCGAGCCAATTTTAGTGCTTTATTGTGTTCGATAAAATAATGTTTTTATGGTTTTGCATAGCTGAAAGTTTTGGACTTCTGACTTCATAGCATGGGTTGTAATCAAGTATATATTGAATGTGTGGTGCTCGATATTTTGCAGGAGTTATCTGAGAAGAACCCAACAATTATGGTGAGCGGTCACCATGGGAAACTTCACATTGATGGCCTTAGGCTGATCATCGATGAAGGTGGAGGATTAGAAAATAATCCAATAGCTGCCATTGTGCTTCCCTCGGGGAGGATTGTCCGCGATACCGATGATGTAGTGTGACAGCTGTATTTTTTTTCTTCCATTGTCATAATAATTTATTTTAGGTATCTACTATCTTTAATGAAACATATGACTTAACGTGGAGCATATCCTTAGCTGCTGAAGAGTAGGGTAGATTTTGTAAGATCAGAGTTTTGTTATAAAATCTTTTGTATTATGTGAAGTTACAATAATACACTGCATTTTCTGTCTGTTGCAAACAACAAGCATACTTACTGCCTTTAGTGTCTTAAAGATTATTGTAATGTCGTATCTTCGCTTTTATGGCTGCATTGCACATGGATTTGAATGCCTTATATTTTTTATTGAGACATTCATGAACTATTAAAGTAAAAAATGACAATAGTATCAACACTGTCAAAAATGGCTGAACTGGACTACTTTAGCCTGAAGAGTAGGGTAGATTTTGTAAGATCAGAGTTTTGTTATAAAATCTTTTGTAT
>JAOXJP010071936.1:0-15267 GCA_025762735.1 Platanus orientalis
CCCCCCCCCCCCCAACATAATGTAGATAGATTGAGGTAATAGAGTGAAAGAATAATGATCTCAAGATGAAGAGAGGTGGATGTTTGACCATTTCGATACTAAGAGACTATGATAGAGTTCTAAGTAGATCAAATCAACACAGGTGAAGAATTTAGATGTTGAAAGCAAAAGCTCAGCTAAGCTGTTTGGTAACGAAGCTAAACATTATGTAGGGATAGAGTAAATCTTTGAGCCATATTGTTTTCTTATTTGGCGTGGACTTGATTTGAGGTGCTAGGAATCAGCTTATAGATCAATAGTGCATGATACAAAGAAATAATTTGGATTTAGCAAAGTGAACAAGCTTAGCCAAAGTACAAGCTGGTACATGATCGATATATCACCCCGTTGGGATGACCAATTGGTATATAGATTATGGACCCGTCAAAAAGGTGCCACCATAGAGACACAGAATTTGTTGGGAAAATAGCGTTCTTTTAATCTTTTCACATATTTCTGCAACTTCCTGATTGCCATAGGTCATTAGTGTCACCAGGAAGGTAGGAAAGGTTTATGATCAACTTTCAAAAGTAGATTTTTGTGAATCACTGAGATGGGTTGAGTTTCATCTTTTGTGAATGTAACGCAGTTAAAGATCAGCTCGACTTAGATATCGTGAATGGGGGATGTTCCTTGGCCTTAGAGTAGAAAACCCATCAACATTCTGAGTTTCCGACCGCTCATGATAGAAGTGGGGTTTGGTTCTGAACTATGTAATGATCATAAATATGGGTCAACAGTGTTTCTGCTCATATACTAATGATTATCTAACTATTCCAAATTACTAATTAGATGGTCTTAACCATTCAATTTATTGCGTTAACTGGGATTGTAAGAACAAATGGTAAATGGATCAAAAGAAATCCAGCAGTTAAGATTACACCATTGGTAATATAGGTTTATTGCGGTATGCAGTCACAATCCCAGCAATTCAAGATCATCATGATCATGACCTACATAGTTGGAGTTATTATCTTCTCCTCAACCAAGCCGAAATCTTTGACTGCTTTTGCCTGTGATGGTAAATACATACACGTGATACATGAGAGTACTTTAGTTGTACTCTTATCAAGAAAACCAGTTGAGAGAGATCTAATTGCAGAAAAAGTGAGTATAAAGAACTGGGAACTGTGTTGCTTGTTCTTAGGTAAAGAAAGGAGAATAAATAAGAGGAAAGAAACATGAGAGATGGACCAGTTTTCAGGTTCTTTACTTCCTCTGTTTCTTTCCCTTTTAGCTTTTGAATTTCTTATATAAAGAAATAATTTTAAAAAAAAAATTGAAAAAGAAAGGAGTCATGATTTTTGTGAATCCTCTACCAGCAAGTAGTTATATAAATTAGACCAAAGAGACAAAATGATTTCAAATCCTGAAGGATGTGATATCTGTCTCTTATAACCTGATTTGAGTTTTCACACCTCATGGGGTTAAACTTAACCAAATTTATAAATAAAAATAATCTTGTTTATCCCCTTGTTAAGCTCGAAAATGTGCATTGTTTATTATCAATTTCGATAACTTAAATCTCCCAGATGTTTTAGGGTTAAGTGAAGATTAAGAAAAAGATTATAGTAAGAACCATTTTTGTGTTAAATTATTTGTTTGTGACATTGTACCCCATGGCCAAGATCATCAACTTGATTTAACTTAAATAATTAGTATTCTTAACTTGATTTTTCTGTACCAACAAGTGGAGATTAGAGTTTCCCCAAATTTGACTGGATTAGGTGTATTTTCACGCACCTAATCGACAATTAGGTCCCGAAGAAACACAAATGTTGTCTCCGTTCCATAGACATGATTCATCGAGGTACGGATCAGGATCGATTAATCAAATTGATTACCTTTTGAACGAAACACGATAATCAATTCAATTAAGATATACTAAATGGATGCTTAAGGAACAAATAAATAAATAAACACATGTGGGCAACAAATCAAGTGAAACATGTGATGCCCTTTGCAAAGAGAATCAAGAGACTTGTTTCATAATTCGATTAAAATATTAGAAAAATTGCTAGTGGTTAGGTTAGTGGCGTATTCCATGACCTCAATAGATACTGTTTAACTGAAAAAAAACGGATATGCTTTGCTTATCATAAGACAATTACTTATTCACAAACTTTACATTTGGCTAATACTTTTAATTTAAGATGGGATTAAAACATCATATTTGGTTAAATACCTTAAATGCCAATTCTTATGTTCTTTTTGTCACTGTATTTCCAAACAAATCCTTGTATGACAAGCCTAAAGGCTACCTCACGTGAGGTGGTGCTCACATATCTTGATCATCTTATCTGCATGAATCATGTTCGATACCAATCGAACGGTTGAAAAGTGACCAAATTAAAAAAATCTTAACCATTCCAAGGGTTGACCCACCATAATTTGAACGGTTCAGATTGGTGAACATGTGAGCCCTCTACCCAAAGAAGGCTGACCTTTACAGGGCAGCAGCATAAAATAAAAGGACAATAGAGGAAGTAACGAATTGATAAAAAAAAAAAAATTGAAAAGAGAAAGTTTGACCGGAAACGGGGGGAGACGGGAGTGTTAATTTAAGACTTTCCATGAATGGAGATGAAGCTTCCACGTCTCCCCCAAGTGAAAACCTCGTACGCCTTGCCGACAACGCCCCAAAAAAGGAAACCCCAACGAACCTATTGAAATAGGAGAATATAAAACAGAAATTAAAAAAACAGCCACTTGTGGTGGGTCCCGCGAAAGGGGAAAAGCTCACATAATTTCATATTCGTGGGCCCCACCTTTTGATTGACGATGGAAATTGATTACTTCTTCACCCCCACTAACTATCCCAAAAAAAATCTCCGAAATGCTCCTCCACCATAAAAGAGGGTTTTTTTTTTTTTTTTTAATTTTCTTTATCCAAGACCCAGGATCGAATCCCTCCCTACAAGGGTATTTTGAATCATCTCCAGTTTGAACGGATAGGTACAGCTTCATTTGGTGACATATGGCTTGACAAGGGGTGTTTGAGGTAATACACAGGGTTTACAGAGGGTATTATAGTAAATACACAATAGATGATTTTTTTTTTTTTTTGTTGGTTTGAGCGGTTAAGCTTACATCATATTGATAGCCGCACAACGCTGGACACGGACATAACCAAGGAAAACCAAAGCAACCAGCCTCTCAGTGCATGCATATATTACGGATTCGATTCAGAGTCTTCCATACCCCCGATTTTGTGCGCACAAAAGATGTGCGCATGTACCAGGGGGCAGACACATCAAGGCCAAGAAGTGATAAGCGTGCCCCTAAAAAGTGCAAATAAGTTTTTCAGTGTCGATGCATCAACTCCAGCCTCCTTGGTACATGTCCATAACTTGGACACATCTTTTCTTGCGCATGAAATCCGGGCTGAATGTCACCTCTAGTCCAAGAAACCATCCTGGACAGAACATTTTCAATGCTGTTGTAAGGTAAAGCTATTGTCATTCACCAAAAAAAACAAAAGGAGGCGGGATTTGGTGAGACAACTTAGAGTGAGCCTAAATTAGGAATGACATTAAGGCCGATACATCAGCAACAAAAAAGCTATTGTCATTCACCAAAAAAACAAAAGAGGGGCTTTTGACTTTTTGGGGCTGATGTGTTGACCCTAAGGTCATTCCTAATTTAGGCTCACTCTAAATTGTCTCACCACAAATCCTTAGAGCTCTTTCTAAGGCTGTTTAAAGAATCTTCCGCAAGGTACGTCAGTCTCTGCAAGTCCTCTGTTTCTTTCTTGTATTCTTGTCTACAAATTTTCTCAATTCCTTAAAAACAGCCTAAATAACTACTTCATCTTCTTCTCTACCTATCATCCTTATCTTCGTTTTCTTCCTTTACAATCTTTCATTTCCAATCTTATTTCTTTGATTACAGTCGAACTTAATGGAGAAAATTACTTACCATGGAGATCCCAATTGCTTACAGTATTGAGAGCTCATAAAATGACTATCTTGCTTGATAATTCTCAAATTCCACCATCAGAATTCATCATCGATGAAGATGTTATACCCCAACCAAATTTAAAGTATTCGGATTGGCTATTGCTAGATCAATAACTGTTAAGCTATCTTTTTGCAACCATGCATATAAGAGAATATCTTACCTCATGTATTTTAATATCAAACATTCAAAGGAAGCATGAAAGGCTCTCGAACAACGGTTTTAATCCCTATCAATATCCAACATACTTCAACTCAAGAGCCGGCTACAAAACATCAACAAGGGATCGTCTTCAATGCAGATTATCTTCAACAGATAAAAAAAAAAAAAACTATCACAGCCATGCTAGCAGCGGTGTTTTCACCGATAGATGATGAGGATGTGGTTCTTTATGTCTTGAATGGTCTTCCTGCAGACTTCAATGCTTTCAAGACTATTATAAGAACTCGATCACAATCTATTCCACTATCTGAGCTCCAAAGTTTGCTCTTCATCAATGATCTCTTCAGCTTTTATTGCTAAATCTAATCTGTCCACTGGTGTTGCTTCTCCTCGTGACGAAAGATATGGACTTCATGGCAAAACGAGATTGAGATGACGATCACGCTATTATCAACATCCTCGACTTTATTGCCAAAGTTGTGGAAAGCCACGACATTCGGCTATAAAGTCTTATCACCGTATGGATATGAAATTTCAGAAGTCATACTCCACTTCAACTCCTCCAACACAGGTTACATTTCTTGCAACTTCTCCAGCAAATGATCATGTGTTATATTTGTATTAAGATTCAAAATGAATCATACATAAATATGGGTTATTTAGTGTGCAAACCAAACAGGCCCACATACTTCACTTAAGCCCGTGTGTGTGGTAAAAGATTTTGGAGGGAACTTTGAATGGAATGTTTTATTTAAAGTTTTAGTATTTTCCTCTAAAACAAAGTACAACCAACTCCCAAAGGCTTTTGCCTTCAAAGTTTGGAGTTGAAGAGGAGAGGGGAGGTTGGAGTTGTTTGTTTGCATCATGCGCACGCACACTAAACCGAACTAACCTAAGCTGAGCCAGGCCAAGTCATGGTGTGGTGTGGGTTACACAAATTAATTATTTTATTTTAATTTACTTAAATAAAAATACTTATTTTAATTGATTGGTTTCTTATTTAGTTGTTATAATATATGGTAATATACTATTGGCGCGTTATTAATACATTCTATAATTAAGTGGATTTATAGTGATTGATTACGCGTTTAATATTTTCCAAAAGAGCCTAACTCTTCATGGAAAGAATGGGTGTAAGCAATCATCGTCTTCTATAATTGAAGACAAGGAGAAGGAAATGACACATAGAAAAAATATTCCGTGCAAACTAGTTTTCTTCTTCTTCTCATATCACTTTTGTTTTTTCTTTTGTTCATATTGGTTTATATATATATATATATATTACTCCATTGGCACTGGAGGTTGGTCTGAGCTGCTCAAAGTGAGTCTTTGTTAACTTGTGCGGGGTCTATCAGAGAGATTGGTGTTTCTGGAGGTGATCGTCAATCAAATCTATTGTACATGCGACAGGGCCGTCGAATATCACTTTAAGAACAATGTTCTATACATGCTTAATCACCAACCGATAAGTTGTTTCTAACTTGTTTAATTTGCATATACTTATTTTATATATACTATTGGATTGCATCTGTTGCTCGAATACATACCAGAGAATCTATGAGTTGATATACATAAGTTATTGTTGGTTGATTATACGTGTCTGCACTTCATAATTCCATATTTGCTACCAGACAAAAGAAGCTATACAAGTTGATAAAACAATAGAGGAACAAAATGAATTAGAACCTAAAAAAAGTAAAAGAATAAGGAAAGCAACATATTTTGGTGATGATTTTGCCACATGTCTGTTGAAACACAAAGTACTTCCATTTGAGTACATATGCTATATGGTGGTGGAGATCTATTAACCTACAAACAAGTTGTAACCTCACCGGATGCTGCTTTCTGGAGAGAAGCTATAAACAGTGAACTAGAGTCTGTACTAGTAAATCACACTTGAGAATTAGTAGATCTCCGTTCAATTATTAAGGATATAGGAAGTAAGTAGGTTTTCAAGAAAAAACTGAAATCTGATGGAACTATAGATAAGTTTAAGGCAAGGCTAGTGGCTTTAGGTAACAGACAAAAAGGGCGTAAACTATTTTGATACATACGCTCATGTTACTAGAATAACAATCATTAGGGCATTGATAACTATAACATCAATCTATAAATTGGTTATGCACCAAATGGATGTGAAAACCGCATTCTTAAAAGGTTATTTAAATGAATAAATATATATGACTCAGCCTGAAGGACTTGTGATCCAAGGGCAGGAGCATAAAGTATGTAGACTTGTTAAATCAATTTATGGATTAAAACAAACGCAAAAAATAATGGCATGGAAAGTTTGACAAAACACTTATAAAAAATGAGTACAACATTAATGATTCAGACAGATGTGTGTATAACAAGTTTTCTGGAAAAACTGGTGTAATAATCGGTATGTATGTTGATGACATGTTGATCATGAGTACCAACTTAGAAGTGGCTAAAAATATTAAAAAGTTCCTAGGATCTAAGTTTGATATGAAAGACTTATAAGAAGCAGATGTAATTCTATGAATTAAAATTTACAGTTCAAATGAAGGATTGATGTTGAATCAATCACACTATGTAAAAAACATATTAAAGAGGTTTGACCATTTTAATGAAAAACCAGTGCAAACACCTTATGATAGTTGTGTGCATTTAAAGAAAAACAGATGACAACCAACTGCACAGATGGAGTATGCACAAATAATTGAATGTTTAACATGCTTAATTAACAGCATCAGACCAGACATAGCATATGCTATAGGGAGACTAAGTGAGTATGCATCTAACCCTAATGAAAAACATTGAATTGCTATAAAAACAAGTCTTAAAGTACCTTAAGGGTACTACTGATTTGAGATTATTATATAGTAATGTTCCACCGGTACTTGAGGGTATTGTGATGCTAACTAAATTTTAGATTCTAATGATATGAAATTCACTAGTGGTTATGTTTTTACATTAGGAGGTGGTGTGATTTCATGAAAATCAACCAAGCAAACATGCAAGGCTATACCAACCATGGAGGCAGAATTTATTGCCTTAGAAGGCATGTAGTGAAGTCGAATGGCTTAGAAACTTACTAGCCGATGTTCCTTTATGGACAAAATGGGTACAGTTAGTGTCTTTACACTGTGATAACCAGACTACAATTTCTCAATCAAATAGCAAAAGCTATAATGGCAAAAATAGGCTTATACGCCTATGACATAGTGTGGCAAAGCAGTTGGTTGGTTATGGGGTTATATCCCTAGACTATGTGAGGTCAGAGAAGAATTTAGCAGATCCTCTTACTAAATCACTAATTAAAGGGTTAGTGATGGAAACATTGAGGGGGATGGGGCTTAAGCCTAAATCATGAGTTAACAGTGATGGCAACCTGACCTATATGTTTGGCACTCCCACGAAGTAGGTTCATACGGGTAAAAAACAAGTCACTAGGCAACTTGAGTGGCACTATCACTTGTACTCATCCATATGGTGTGGACAGTGTGTAACGCCCCCAAACCCAGATTCGGATATGGATCTGTATCACTCCGGATTCGGATTCGTTATTGTTCATAAATCAAATAATCTACATAGTAATTTACCCAAATCCTAGGCCCATATGTAAGATTTGATATGGTCCACAAATTCACCCTTAATTAAATTTTCTTTTCTTAGGATCTTATGAGTCCATTTAATTCATTAATCAGATTTCAAAAGATTGTGGAAGCATACTCAATATCCAATAGTCACACATATTCGGAACGAAAGTGTGCGGAAGCATAATCCAAACCACGAGGTCAAAGTAGTATCATATCAATGTCTCAAAATGAAAGTAATACTATAATCTCCACAAATAGTCGATATAGTAAATAACTACATCACTAGGGTGCCCTCTCACCCTAAATAAACAAAAGGGAAGCAAACGTCTAATAATCCAAAATATAACCCCGGTACAGAGGACCCAACAACATGCCTAAAACAAATAATGTAAAAATAAAGAAGTAGAGTGTGTCGAATCGAGTCTCTTTGAGGAAGGACCTGCATAAATGATCAGTTTGAAAAATAAACAGCTGGGTTAGTCCCAATCTATAAGAAATCTAGCAGATTATAAATAATCTGAAATAAGACACATATCAGAATACTAGCATGTCCATAGGTCAATGCAAAGTTAAACAGATATCGAAGTAGTAATCACAATCATACTAGTATAGAGAAACAATAATCACATGTCAAACAGAAGGCAATGATTCAATACAAAAATCTAAGTCTGAATAATTACTTAATGTAGAGGTCAAGGCTCATAACTCGATGTTATATGTTAAATCTTGAAAGATCTAATGTTATATGATTTCAGAGTATTCAGATTTCGGAGTTTAAAGTGTTCGAAGTCCACATGGTTCACAATGTTCGAAGTTCAATATTGGAGTTCAAAGATTTAAAGTGTTTTGAGTTTAATATTCAAAGGTTTTATGTAAAGTATATGTATGCTCTGGCAAACCCCACGGGTAGGGTCCTGATCTCATGCCAAACCCCACGAGTAGAGCCAATGTCCTTGTTTTAACCCCAAGAAGAAGGGTCAATGTCCTTGTTATAACCCCAAGGAGGAGGACCAATATCTGTGAGCCAAAGAGCATGTCCGAAGTACTTTCTCACGTTTACCCTTGTGAGTAGGCCCAAATAGTCAATGACACACTTAGCCCGGAGTCAAGGCCCACATAATCAATGGTCACACTTAGCCCTGTGATGGAGCCAAAAATGGGTCAAAGGTTCGAAATCTAGAAGGGTTCACATCAATAGGTCTGAAGGTCCAAATAGTTTCAATAATCGAAATGTTTCTATAATGTATAAAGTAATCGTAAGCATCACATTTCCACAAATCAATCATGTTAACGGCACATGGTTCACTTAGATTTAGTGTTAGTGTATAGTTCAATATTCATAAGTTTGGAGTCACAATGATTTACCAAGATTTCTCATAGAGTCAATGATTCAAACATGAAATAGAATTTGAAAGTTCACCTGATTCACATAATCACATAGGAGGCATAGATTTCAATAAAATTAATGAGTTCAATGTGTTAACATAGAAATTTCACATGTATTCCAATGAATCAAGTCACCTAGATCAACTAATAACACTCTTAGTGTTCCAAACAAAAGACTAGGCAAGATTACCTTTCAAATTGATCATGAATAGAATAGATCTTGAAGGGTTCACAACTTCACACAAATTTGCAAAGATTCACATGGAAAAATTCAGATTTCACATGTTCTAAAGAATTTTTTTTAAAGGAAATCAGTCCACATAATGTCTAAGATCAATAATCTTTCACAAAATAAGTGTAGGTCTAAAGAGAAAACAAGAATTAATGGTCTAAATCATAGGTCTATAGAATTTTTAAAGATTCCAATGAGAAGAGTCATTCCAAGCATAAGAAGCATGAAAGCTTACTAAACAAACTGAAATTCATAGATCAAAGATGATTTAAAGGATTGGATTCAAAGATTTTCAAACATTTAAGAGATTTTCAAAAGATTCACATACAAACTCCAAAGATCAAAGAGAAATATACTTCATTAAATCTGTAATAAGCTAGATATGCTTACCAAGCTCAATCCAAAAGCTTCTGGGCAATAGAGCCTTCACTTTATGTCCTCAAATCACCTTGCTCTATAATATAATAGTAGATCTAACATTAAATGAATGAAACTAAGAAGTTCTAATAGAAAAATAAGTTATTCTAGAATAATTTCCATGGTTGGAAGTGAAACTTACTAAATTAGGGAAGAACTTCCACACTTAGCTCCCAACTTTCTCCAACTCTTTTTTTCCTGTTCTAATGAGGAAAATAACACAATTAAGGTGTTAGTAGGATTATAACTGGCCTAAGACGAGATCCCACATGTTTGGAGGACCAATGAGTAAGTGCTACATCAAAAAATTACTTTTTTAGGCATTTTTTCCAAATTTTATTTTCTGGTTTCCAGGACCCCGAGCCCTCGCCTCGACAGGCGAGCCCTTCGGACCCCCCTTAGTGAGCGCTCACCTCAATTGGTGAGTACTTGCCTTGACAAATGAGCCATTGGCTTAAGAGATTTGAGACTCCCCAAATTTTTCAGTAAAACCTATTATGGGAAAAAGACCATAACTTTTTCTAGAAAACTCAAAATTAAAAACCGTTTGTCGCATTGGAAAAAAGGCTCAACGAACTTTCTAACAAGTTATGTCTCACACTCTAGTTCACTCGAGATTGGTGTCAGTAGCCTAGTAAGTTACCCTAATTACGTAGTTGAGAAAAACTTCTAAACTTGAATGTTTTAGGTCTAACTTGGGTTCTATACTTCTAAATTGGTCTAATGGGTTTCTAAACTACTCTAAAGTCTATATAAGCATTTGAAAGGACAATTTTACCCTTATAGAGATAAAATTACGATTGTAGCCCTTTAGTGCAACACGAGGTGTTACACCCTACATGGGTATTATGAGATTTTGGTTTTGTCGGTGACCTTATATGGGTTATATGGTTTTAATTTTTGTTAGAGTCCCAATGTGGACTACTCCATTGGATTTGTTACGATGCGTTTTGACAAGGTTTAATTTGGAGACCCTACCTGAGTTGAGTTAGTTTGATCCAATGTGTGTTTTGTTAGAGATCCTTCTTGGGTTATGTTTGTTTGAGAGCTACATTGAGCTTCCATGAGCGTACATCTGATTTTGATATCTATTAGCTAAGACAACTTACTTGAGAGGTGCTACGACCTATCTATGTATGAGTATCTTGTAGAAAGTATTTGCATCGGATGTTTCACTTTCCTTATAAGCTACACTTTACCTGTTGTAGTTATGGACTTATGTTGATTTGATTTTATTACTTTTGTCACCTTTATTAGAATCTAATCATTATTGTAGCTAGTTTCATTCTTACCTGTTATGCATGTTCTGATTTGGTATTAAGTCATACTTGTGTAGATTTAATTTACTCCATGGGACATTGTGTATGTTATCTCACAAGCTTTATAGCTTACCCATGTTTTTAACACCATTTCAAGTGATACCTTGTAGTCGTGATATCTTGCAAGGTTCGGTCTTAGTTATCTTGTTGGGACAAGAAGGCCGCCTTCTTTTCTCTTTTCTGTTTATATATATTTTCTAGTACTTCATGTATGAGACAATGATGTATGAGACAAGATTTTATTTGGATGTTAGTACTCTAGTTGGATGGATGGGTGTATGTTTGTTAGTTAGATCATCCTTAATGTTACTATCTGTATATTCATGAATTTGCTTTGTCTGAAGTTTAGCAGTTTATTTGATATAAATGTTTGAGGTTATTAGTTACTTTCTACTACGTAGTTTAGAATACATGATAATATATTCCACTGCACTTGTTGATGATGGCTTTATTTTATGATTATGCTTTTGTTGTGATGTTTTGACATTTGAGGTTAAGTAGTTTGGATAAAAGAGAATAAAAAATATATACGTTGTAATTTATAAAGTAAGTTATGTAAGGGCTCCTTCCACAAGGAAAGAGTCAATGTCACACTCAGAGATTCACAAAGCTGCGCACATGTTCTTTCCATATTTATTCTTTGATTCTACGTGTGAATTTTGGGGCATGACACTTTGTGTATTTTTTGCTAGATGATGTCAATTCATAATCTTTCTATCTTTTTCATTTGTATGTACCCTGTGTTTTTTAATGTAGTAATTAGTAAACAAAATGACCAATTTTATATAATATTATAACATTATTATAGTACATTACCAAGAAATGATAGTATGTGCTTCTGAAATGTCAGGATTAAAGATTAACTTGCTGAGTTTTGTTGAAGATAGACATGGTCTAAGAAAAATAGAAGATACATTATATTACTTATTTCAAATGAAAGAAACACTATAATAGTTATTTCATAATATAGTCTAATAAAATTATTGATTTATTCTAAATAACATACCTCAAAATTCAATAGCTTTCACTCTAGATGCAATTAGCATTGTATATTTGTCTTGAATTTTAGATAGTTTATACCCCTCAACTATTGCGAGTTGATTCTAGAGTGTTAACTGTGTCGGTATCAAACTATTTATATTTTATTTTAGTATAAGAAGATAGATAAATTGATTTTTTGTAAACAAAATTGGGTAATGTAATGTTGTAAGAATTTACTGCTCATTAAGGATAAGAAGTTCTATTTTCAATGTAATTGTATATAAATCTGGTTACAGAGCAAATACAGGTCAACAAATACTATGTATTCATTAAAATCTATCAAACAAAACATATGTATAAGTTAAAATAAAAATGTATTAAAATGTATTTAATAGATAATAATATGAATTATACACACCGATTAGATTTTTCTCTTAGTTGAGGAATTTGTCAACTTTGTTCAATGGAATGAAACTAAATTCCACCAATGGAATTTTGTTTCAATCAACAAGTATTTTCACAATTTTTGTATCTTGTGTAAATTGTAGTTGATGATTGTAGTGAACAACTCTATATTGTTCATCTGCAAAGGTGAGTTTCATTCCTGAAAGGCAATAATACTTTACCTTCTTGAAGGATATCTTTAAATTTCATTACTTCATTGCCAAACATTTTTGCTTGAATAGTGTCACCCTAAAAAGAAATAATATAAAAAAAATTATATAAGTTTGATTTAATATTTAGTTATTTCTTATAACAAATTAAATTTAAAATGAAAATTCATACCTCTGTATCTATGGGGATAATTTTCTAGACTTCTATAAGTCTACTATCTCTCAAAAAAGTATATACCTCAAGCATCCTAAAAATGTGATCCTTGACATTCCAATAAGGCCTTCCAATATGCATAATACAAAAAGAAGTATATCGAAAAGACATCCTGATTACAAAGTAATAATCATTAATCCAAATTACAATTAACACATCATTTTTTTATATCATGTAAAACTAAAAATGACTTTGACAAAACACAATAATATAAAAGAGGTATAATAAGATGAAAAAAATACTAATGTACCATAATTGTAATTATGTGTGATAACTATTGAATGTTTGACAATCTTCTTTGTAACACTTGACTAAGAATTTCTTTGAAAACTTCATTCCGGGTATAACCATTTGGTTGTCCTTCTTTGTTTATAATTAGTATTTTTAACTCAAGTCTTGATGTGGCACGTGAGTTTACTACATATAATTGGTCATGCGTAAAGACTGGGTTAGGTAAGTAAAGTCCCACTTGTTTCAATGTTTAGCCTTAACTTTTATTTATTGTCATTGCAAATGCCACCTTTATAAGGAACTATCGTCTTTTGAAAATGAATGGTAATGTTATATTAGATAGAGAGACTATAATACTAGGAATAAACACTGTCTCCCCAATATTATTTCCTATAATGATCATAATTTCTATAACACTGTATCCCATTTTTTTCCACAATAAGACATGTTTCATTACAAAGTCCAAGAGATTGATTATTTAAGTTCCCCAATAAAATTATTGGTGTTCCAATCTTTAATTGCAAACAATGATTTAAAAGTCCACTAAACCTTAAGGAGTTCATAAATTTAGAGGGATGCATGTTGTCTTGATCTGTTGCATTTTCTTTTGTAACACTGGTAGTGTCTCCACTATGATATGTTTGCATTTCTCTTGGTAAAAGAGATATAGTTTTTTAATTTATTTCATCAACATCATCATTACGTGGTGTTAATATAGTAAGTGATTCCAGGACCTTTGTATACTTATGTAAGTCCAAGTTTCAAGAAAATCAATCTTACTTAGTGCAAGCGTTCCCAAGACCACGTGACCAATCCTAGGACCATGTGATCAGTCTCAGGGGGTCCATGAGCGGTCCCAACATGGGGAGACCGGTCCCAACTTGCAGATTTAAAAAAAAAGAGGGGGGGATTTGTAACACCCCACTCCATGACGTACATATTACTGAACATGTATAATATTTAGAATGTTAACACATGTCACATAATTTTTATACACACATAGGATCACTTAAATACACATATGTTGATCTGAACATTGACACAACTTTAGAAAGACACTAACAAAAATGTGGAAAGAATTTATGAGTTAAAATTATACCTTTAGATAAGCATAGAAGTCTAGAACTCTATGCAACAAACGACAAGCAAAACAGATATCAAACGAAAAAGTTGAACGCAATTTACTAAACAAGAAGAAGAAAAAAAGGGGTCAAAGACATGACAATTTATGAAGTTGTCCCAGATGGATGACACAACTTCGTAAGTCAATATTTATCAATCCTACAGGAATCACCCTTCAAATAATATATGTTTGGAAAGATCTATGAGTCTACTTTCCAATGCGATAAACATTGAGTGAATTGAAGTTTCCTATAAGAAGTCATAACAATTTTTTTAAAAGTGTCTATACTATCTGGTGTGGTCTAAATCAATAGATTTTGGGGTAACTTTAAAAATACACCAATAAAAATTTAGAATAAATTATAGAGCAATTTATATGTACTTGGAAAGCTCTTAAATTCTAGTTTTCAATAAAAAAATGGTGAGTGAATCAAAATTTTGTAAGAAAAGTTTAATGTTTTCCCATCGAGTGTCTATGCTGAAAACAAAGTCTAATGGGATGACATTATCAAAGCAGAAAATTCCGTACAACCTAAATTTTTATAAAATTTTAAGGACTTTTTCATTAGAGACCCATCTGAACATGAAATTGGAAATTAGGGTTGCTATTTAGGCTTATAAAAATATAGAAATTCATAAGAAAGAGGATCTTTTGAAAAAGTTTTGTAAGAGTAAAGATTTTGAAGAGAAAGGAAGAGGAAAAACTAGGTTTTGCAAAGATTTGGATATTTTTCTGAAGAACAAAGCTATGAACGATTTTTACACACCAAGAGGTAAGAATACATGTAAATTATTGTTTTGTTTTGATTCCATAAGTTCCTAAATCATTGTTAATCTCGTTTTGTAAAAGATTTTGATCATTTTGAACTAGATTTGAATCATTTTTCATTGATTTTGGTTTTGTCTAAAGATCTAAAATATGGTTTTGAAAGAGATAAAATAGTTTTACAAAAACATGATTTAAAATTGATTTTTAAAGAGTTAAATCATCAATTTTAAATCTGTTTTGTATTATTACTACATGTAGAAC